>CM060964.1:195830660-195845660 GCA_030765045.1 Tenodera sinensis | reverse complement strand
TGGGTTTCGGTTGGTACTGCTTCTTCGTTCTAAATGAAGACATGATGGGTTTCGGTTGGTACTGCTTCATTCTAAATGACGATATGATGGGTTTCGGCTGGTACTGCTTCTTCGTTCGAAATGACGACATGATCGGTTTCGGTTGGTACTGCTTCTTCGTTCTAAATGACGACATGATGGGTTTCGGTTGGTACTGCTTCATTCTAAATGACGACATAATGGGTTTCGGTTGGTACTGCTTCTTCGTTCGAAATGAAGACATGATGGGTTTCGGTTGGTACTGCTTCATTCTAAATGACGACATGATGGGTTTCGGTTGGTACTGCTTCTTCGTTCGAAATGACGACATGATCGGTTTCGGTTGGTACTGCTTCTTCGTTCTAAATGACGACATGATGGGTTTCGGTTGGTACTGCTTCATTCTAAATGACGACATGATGGGTTGTGGTTGATACTGCTTCATTCTAAATGACGACATGATGGGTTTCGGTTGGTACTGCTTCATTCTAAATGACGACATGATGGGCTTCGGTTGGTACTGCTTCATTCTAAATGACGACATGATGGGTTTCGGTTGGTACTGCTTCATTCTAAATGACGACATGATGGGCTTCGGTTGGTACTGCTTCATTCTAAATGACGACATCGTGGGTTTCGGTTGGTACTGCTTCATTCTAAATGACGACATCATGGGTTTCGGTTGATACTGCTTCATTCTAAATGACGCCATGATGGGTTTCGGTTGCTACTGCTTCATTCTAAATGACGACATCATGGGTTTCGGTTGATACTGCTTCATTCTAACTGACGACATCATGGGTTTCGGTTGGTACTACTTCATTCTAAATGACGACATGATCGGTTTCGGTTGGTACTGCTTCATTCTAAATGAAGACATGATGGGTTTCGGTTGATACTGTTTCATTCTAAATGCCGACATCATGGGTTTCGGTTGGTACTACTTCATTCTAAATGACGACATGATCGGTTTCGGTTGGTACTGCTTCATTCTAAATGACGACATGATGGGTTTCGGTTGATACTGTTTCATTCTAAATGCCGACATCATGGGTTTCGGTTGGTACTGCTTCATTCTAAATGACATCATGGGTTTCGGTTGGTACTGCTTCATTCTAAATGATGACATGACGGGTTTCGGTTGGTACTGCTTCATTCTAAATGACGACTTGATGGGTTTCGGTTGATACTGCTTAATTCTAAATGACGACATCATGGGTTTCGGTTGATACTGCTTAATTCTAAATGACGACATCATGGGTTTCGGTTGATACTGCTTCACTCTAAATGACGACATCATGGGTTTCGGTTGGTACTACTTCATTCTAAATGACGACATGATGGGTTTCGGTTGGTACTGCTTCATTCTAAATGACGACATCATGGGTTTCGGTTGGTACTGCTTCTTCGTTCGAAATGACGACATGATGGGTTTCGGTTGGTACTGCTTCTTCGTACGAAATGACGACATGATGGATTTCGGTTGGTACTGCTTCTTCGTTCGAAATGACGACATGATGGGTTTCGGTTGGTACTGCTTCTTCGTTCGAAATGACGACATGATGGCTTTCGGTTGATACTGCTTCATTCTAAGTAACGACATGATGGGTTTCGGTTGGTACTGCTTCTTCGTTCCAAATGAAGACATGATGGGTTTCGGTTGGTACTACTTCTTCGTTGGAAATGACGACATGATGGGTTTCGGTTGGTACTGCTTCTTCGTTCGAAATGAAGACGTGATGGGTTTCGGTTGGTACTGCTTCTTCGTTTGAAATGACGACATGATGGGTTTCGGTTGGTACTGCTTCTTCGTTCGAAATGACGACATGATAGGTTTCGGTTGGTACTGCTTCTTCGCTCAAAATGACGACATGATCGGTTTCGGTTGATACTGATTCATTCTAAGTGACGACATGATGGATTTCGGTTGGTACTGCTTCTTCGTTCCAAATGAAGACATGATGGGTTTCGGTTGGTACTACTTCTTCGTTCTAAGTGACGACATGATGGGTTTCGGTTGGTACTGCTTCATTCTAAATGACGACATAATGGGTTTCGGTTGGTACTGCTTCATTCTAAATGACGACATAGTGGGTTTCGGTTGGTACTGCTTCTTCGTTCTAAATGACGACATGATGGGTTTCGGTTGATACTGCTTCATTCTAAATGACGACATAGTGGGTTTCGGTTGGTACTGCTTCTTCGTTCTAAATGACGACATAATGGGTTTCGGTTGGTACTGCTTCATTCTAAATGACGACATGATGGGTTTCGGTTGGTACTGCTTCATTCTAAATGACGACATAATGGGTTTCGGTTGGTACTGCTTCATTCTAAATGACGACATAGTGGGTTTCGGTTGGTACTGCTTCTTCGTTCTAAATGACGACATAGTGGGTTTCGGTTGGTACTGCTTCATTCTAAATGACGACATAGTGGGTTTCGGTTGGTACTGCTTCTTCGTTCGAAATGACGACATGATGGATTTCGGTTGGTACTGCTTCTTCCTTCCAAATGAAGACATGATGGGTTTCGGTTGGTACTGCTTCTTCGTTGCAAATGACGACATGATGGGTTTCGGTTGGTACTGCTTCTTCGTTTGAAATGACGACATGATGGGTTTCGGTTGGTACTGCTTCTTCGTTCGAAATGACGACATGATAGGTTTCGGTTGGTACTGCTTCTTCGCTCAAAATGACGACATGATCGGTTTCGGTTGATACTGATTCATTCTAAGTGACGACATGATGGATTTCGGTTGGTACTGCTTCTTCGTTCCAAATGAAGACATGATGGGTTTCGGTTGGTACTGCTTCTTCGTTGCAAATGACGACATGATGGGTTTCGGTTGGTACTGCTTCTTCGTTCTAAATGACGACATGATGGGTTTCGGTTGGTACTCCTTCATTCTAAATGAAGACATAATGTGTTTCGGTTGCTGCTGCTTCTTCGTTCTAAATGACGACATGATGGGTTTCGGTTGGTCCTGCCTAATTCTAAATGACGACATAGTGGGTTTCGGTTGGTACTGCTTCTTTCTAAATGAGGACATGATGGGTTTCGGTTGGTACTGCTTCTACGTTCTAAATGACGACATGATGGGTTTCGGTTGGTACTGCTTCATTCTAAATGACGACATAATGGGTTTCGTTTGGTACTGCTTCTTCGTTCTAAATGACGACATGATGGGTTTCGGTTGGTCATGCTTCTTTCTAAATGAGGACATGATGTGTTTCGGTTGGTACTGCTTCTACGTTCTAAATGACGATATGATGCGTTTTGGTTGGTACTGCTTCATTCTGAATGACGACATAATGGGTTTCGGTTGGTACTGCTTCTTCGTTCTAAATGACGACATAATGGGTTTCGGTTGGTGCTGCTTCTTTCTAAATGACGACCTGATGGGTTTCGGTTGGTACTGCGTCATTCTAAATGACGACATAATGGGTTTCGGTTGGTACTGCTTCTTAGTTCTAAATGACGACATGATGGGTTTCGGTTGGTACTGCTTCATTCTAAATGACGACATAATGGGTTTCGGTTGGTACTGCTTCTTTGTAAATGAGGACATGATGGGTTGCGGTTGGTACTGCTTCTACGTTCTAAATGACGACATGGTGGGTTTCGGTTGGTACTGCTTCATTCTAAATGACGACATAATGGGTTTCGGTTGGTACTGCTTCTTCGTTCTAAATAACGACATGATGGGTTTCGGTTGGTAGTGCTTCTACGTTCTAAATGACGACATAATGGGTTTCGGTTGGTACTGCTTCTTTCTAAATGAGGACATGATGGGTTTCGGTTGGTAGTGCTTCTACGTTCTAAATGACGACATGACGGGTTTCGGTTGGTACTGCTTCATTCTAAATGACGACATAATGGGTTTCGGTTGGTACTGCTTCATTCTAAATGACGACATAATGGGTTTCGGTTGGTACTGCTTCATTCTAAATGACGACATGATGGGTTTCGGTTGGTACTGCTTCTTTCTAAATGACGACATGATGGGTTTCGGTTGGTACTGCTTCATTCTAAATGACGACATGATGGATTTCGGTTGGTATTGCTTCTTTCTAAATGACGACATGATGGGTTTTGGTTGGTGCTGCTTCTTTCTAAATGACGACATAATGGGTTTCGGTTGGTACTGCTTCTTTCTAAATGACGACATAGTGGGTTTCGGTTGGTACTGCTGCTTTCTAAATGACGACATAATGGGTTTCGGTTGGTACTGCTTCTTCGTTGTAAATGACGACATGATGGGTTTCGGTTGGTACTACTTCTTCGTTCTAAGTGACGACATGATGGGTTTCGGTTGGTACTGCTTCATTCTAAATGACGACATAATGGGTTTCGGTTGGTACTGCTTCATTCTAAATGACGACATAGTGGGTTTCGGTTGGTACTGCTTCTTCGTTCTAAATGACGACATGATGGGTTTCGGTTGGTACTGCTTCTTTGTAAATGAGGACATGATGGGTTTCGGTTGGTACTGTTTCTACGTTCTAAATGACGACATGATGGGTTTCGGTTGGTACTGCTTCATTCTAAATGACGACATAATGGGTTTCGGTTGGTACTGCTTCTTCGTTCTAAATGACGACATAATGGGTTTCGGTTGGTGCTGCTTCTTTCTAAATGACGACATGATGGGTTTCGGTTGGTACTGCTTCATTCTAAATGACGACATAATGGGTTTCGGTTGGTACTGCTTCTTCGTTCGAAATGACGACATGATGGGTTTCGGTTGGTACTGCTTCTTTCTAAATGACGCCATGATGGGTTTCGGTTGGTACTGCTTCATTCTAAATGACGACATGATGGGTTTTGGTTGGTGCTGCTTCTCTCTAAATGACGACATAATGGGTTTCGGTTGGTACTGCTTCTTTCTAAATGACGACATAGTGGGTTTCGGTTGGTACTGCTTCTTTCTAAATGACGACATAATGGGTTTCGGTTGGTACTGCTTCTTCGTTCTAAATGACGACATGATGGGTTTCGGTTGCTACTGCTTCTACGTTCTAAATGACGACATGATGGGTTTCGGTTGGTACTACTTCTTCGTTCTAAGTGACGACATGATGGATTTCGGTTGGTATTGCTTCTTTCTAAATGACGACATGATGCGTTTTGGTTGGTGCTGCTTCTTTCTAAATGACGACATAATGGGTTTCGGTTGGTACTGCTTCTTTCTAAATGACGACATAGTGGGTTTCGGTTGGTACTGCTGCTTTCTAAATGACGACATAATGGGTTTCGGTTGGTACTGCTTCTTCGTTGTAAATGACGACATGATGTGTTTCGGTTGGTACTGCTTCTGCGTTCTAAATGACGACATGATGGGTTTCGGTTGGTACTACTTCTTCGTTCTAAGTGACGACATGATGGGTTTGGGTTTGTACTGCTTCATTCTAAATGACGACATAATGGGTTTCGGTTGGTACTGCTTCATTCTAAATGACGATATAGTGGGTTTCGGTTGGTACTGCTTCTTCGTTCTAAATGACGACATGATGTGTTTCGGTTGGTACTGCTTCTTTGTAAATGAGGACATGATGGGTTTCGGTTGGTACTGCTTCTACGTTCTAAATGACGACATGATGGGTTTCGGTTGGTACTGCTTCATTCTAAATGACGACATAATGGGTTTCGGTTGGTAGTGCTTCTTCGTTCTAAATGACGACATAATGGGTTTCGGTTGGTGCTGCTTCTTTCTAAATGACGACATGATGGGTTTCGGTTGGTACTGCTTCATTCTAAATGACGACATAATGGGTTTCGGTTGGTACTGCTTCTTAGTTCTAAATGACGACATGATGGGTTTCGGTTGGTACTGCTTCATTCTAAATGACGATATAATGGGTTTCGGTTGGTACTGCTTCTTTCTAAATGAGGACATGATGGGTTTCGTTTGGTACTGCTTCATTCTAAATGACGACATAATGGGTTTCTTTTGGTACTGCTTCATTCTAAATGACGACATGATGGGTTTCGTTTGGTACTGCTTCTACGTTCTAAATGACGACATGATGGGTTTCTTTTGGTACTGCTTCATTCTAAATGACGACATAATGGGTTTCGGTTGGTACTGCTTCATTCTAAATCACGACATAATGGGTTTCGGTTGGTACTGCTTCTTCGTTCGAAATGACGACATGATGGGTTTCGGTTGGTACTGCTTCTTTCTAAATGACGCCATGATGGGTTTCGGTTGGTACTGCTTCATTCTAAATGACGACATGATGGGTTTTGGTTGGTGCTGCTTCTTTCTAAATGACGACATAATGGGTTTCGGTTGGTACTGCTTCTTTCTAAATGACGACATAGTGGGTTTCGGTTGGTACTGCTTCTTTCTAAATGAGGATATGATGGGTTTCGTTTGGTACTGCTTCATTCTAAATGACGACATAATGGGTTTCTTTTGGTACTGCTTCATTCTAAATGACGACATGATGGGTTTCGTTTGGTACTGCTTCTACGTTCTAAATGACGACATGATGGGTTTCTTTTGGTACTGCTTCATTCTAAATGACGACATAATGGGTTTCGGTTGGTACTGCTTCATTCTAAATGACGACATAATGGGTTTCGGTTGGTACTGCTTCTTCGTTCGAAATGACGACATGATGGGTTTCGGTTGGTACTGCTTCTTTCTAAATGACGCCATGATGGGTTTCGGTTGGTACTGCTTCATTCTAAATGACGACATGATGGGTTTTGGTTGGTGCTGCTTCTTTCTAAATGACGACATAATGGGTTTCGGTTGGTACTGCTTCTTTCTAAATGACGACATAGTGGGTTTCGGTTGGTACTGCTTCTTTCTAAATGACGACATAATGGGTTTCGGTTGGTACTGCTTCTTCGTTCTAAATGACGACATGATGGGTTTCGGTTGCTACTGCTTCTACGTTCTAAATGACGACATGATGGGTTTCGGTAGGTACTACTTCTTCGTTCTAAGTGACGACATGATGGGTTTCGGTTGGTACTGCTTCTACGTTCTAAATGACGACATGATGGGTTTCGGTTGGTACTGCTTCATTCTAAATGACGACATAGTGGGTTTCGGTTGGTACTGCTTCTTCGTTCTAAATGACGACATGATGGGTTTCGGTTGGTACTGCTTCTTCGTTCTAAATGACGACATGATGGGTTTCGGTTGGTACTGCTTCTTCGTTCTAAGTGACGACATGATGGGTTTCGGTTGATACTGCTTCATTCTAAATGACGACATAATGGGTTTCGGTTGGTACTGCTTCTTTGTAAATGAGGACATGATGGGTTTCGGTTGGTACTGCTTCTACGTTCTAAATGACGACATGATGGGTTTCGGTTGGTACTGCTTCTTCGTTCGAAATGACGACATGATGGGTTTCGGTTGGTACTGCTTCTTCGTTCGAAATGACGACATGATGGGTTTCGGTTGGTACTGCTTCTTCGTTCGAAATGACGACATGATGGGTTTCGGTTGGTACTGCTTCTTCGTTCAAAATGACGACATGATGGGTTTCGGTTGGTACTGCTTCATTCTAAATGACGACATAATGGGTTTCGGTTGGTACTGCTTCTTCGTTCTAAATAACGACATGATGGGTTTCGGTTGGTACTGCTTCATTCTAAATGACGACATAGTGGGTTTCGGTTGGTACTGCTTCTTCGTTCTAAATGACGACATGATGGGTTTCGGCTGGTACTGCTTCTTCGTTCTAAATGACGACATGATGGGTTTCGGTTGGTACTGCTTCTTCGTTCTAAATGACGACATGATGGGTTTCGGTTGGTACTGCTTCTTCGTTCTAAATGACGACATGATGGGTTTCGGTTGGTATTGCTTCTTCGTTCTAAATGACGACATGATGGGTTTCGGTTGGTACTGCTTCTTCGTTCTAAATGACGACATAATGGGTTTCGGTTGGTGCTACTTCTTCGTTCGAAACGACGTCATGATGTGCGACTCTCTTCAAGACTGGTAGGTATTCATAGATCATTTACTGTGTGGTTGGTGTTCGGTCAAAGTGGAGATTGAATCTACACTGAGTGAAAAGGGTAAAGAATTATACATCATTAATAGATTCAGGTTCAGTTTCCATAGAACTTTATGCCAGGGAATACAAAGATGATCGTGCACTACAAAATCATGTGTTTCTTTAAAATTGACGGTGAATGTATAATAGTAGAGAAAGCGATCGAACACCGACATGAGAGGTCTAGCGAAAGAACATTAAACAGGCAAAAGTTAAGCAACCAATTAAAGCGTAAAGTAGTGAAAGATATTTGTGCCCGGCCAGCAAAGCTAATACATGAACAACTTCTCGAGAGCGATGTATGGTACATACTTCAACGAAAGACGATGTTGAATTAATTAAACGGAATATACAAAATGCAAGAGCCTCTGTTCTACCTAAATTACCATTTTCACTCCTGCAACCTGAAGATGTTGGTGAATGTTTTGTAGATATGACATTTCAACCAGAAGACGAAAAAGCAAAAGAATTCACCGATTACATTCTGGATAACTACATATTAGAAGATGTCAACTTCCCTCCTATGATGTGGGCTGAACTATCGTCATCAATTAGACGCACCATCAACTGCGAATCTTTCCACAGAAAAATTAATGGTCTTTTCAACGCCAGTAATCCAAATATTTTCTATATCTTGACTGAAGTAGGTACTGAAGGAAATACAAAGCGACACTTATGTACTGCTCCGAAGTGTAGGCAAACGAAATAAGCATGCCGTTACGAAAGAAATACTTTTACAAAATAAAATATTAGCGTTTCCACAAGGAGTTATTACTACACTTCAGTTTTAAGGGCTGTTAGTTTTAAATTCCTATCAGTTTAAAGAATGACGCGTGTTTTATCAATACTAAGTTTTGTTTTTCACCACATTTTTAACCACACCAGTAATTTGTATCTTGCATTACTGACAGTCCTAAGTCTTCAAATGGGAAGGAAAATTGTAGTTTATGACTATTAACCAATAACTGCTTTATTATTTATTTATGCCAACAAACTTACTGCTGGTGTTTTAAACACACAAGTCGTGTGTGGACAATGTTTCTGAGGTGGAATCAGAAACTGAAAAATTCAGTGCCATAGCCGGGATTTCAATTTTTCAGTCCTGATTGCACCTCTTCAATAACTACTTGTTTAAGAAGCCATTAAAACGGGAAAAACGGTATTTTTAATTTTGTGGGATATTCATGTCTGGCTCGAAACACTTCAGTTAGCAGTGGCGGACTGGAAGTGAAGGAAAGATACCCAGATGAATGGGGGAGGCAATTTACGCTATAGAGCTCAAGTAAACAGGAGGTAATCTACGTTATTTTTATACCTGGGGGGAGGGGGGCAATTTACCGACGGAAGAGGAATAAACATCCATAAACACATCGAACGTTTCATCTCGATATCACTCATAGGGAAAAAGATATGAACGTTTGAATGTTGCACTTTTATATCACTTTACTGTCATTTTGTTAGTTTGCGTGCTAAAACTGAAAATTATATATTCTAACATATTGCAAATGTAAAGTGTTATTCTATATAATTTTAATCGTTAAAATCTGGAGAACCAGAAGAAATGAAAATCTAAATTTTGAAAATATGATCACTTATGACCACTGTCGGCTGCTGTGCATTTCCTGGCCCTGAGTGAACTCCAGTCCGCCATCCTTCCCCTGGGTCTCGTATTCCTGTCGGGTCCTGGGTGCATCTCTGTCTTTCAATATTTTCAAGTGGTTTAATTTTTTTGTCCAGTGTGACTTGTGTAGATTTCTAAATTACCAGCTCTTGTGCCTGTCTTGGTCCTGGATAAACTCCGGTCCGTGATCCTTCCTCCGGGTTCCGTGTTCCTGTCACGTCCTCTGCACAGGCATCTATGTCATCCAATATATATTTAATTAACTCAGTTTTCAAGGTAGGTACATGTGGAAAAGTGACATCAAATGTATCATAATTGTACTATGTTCTATCCGTCATCAGTATGTCCATCCGGCTTTTGACTTCGCTTGCCAGTAATTTAATTTTCATCTGACCGCCTTACGAGGGCTGTGCAGATATATTGTTTTGGAAAATAAAATAGTGGAACAAGTAACACACTTTAAGTATTTGGGATGCGATATTACATACAAAGAAGATAAAGACATAGAAAACAAAATATACAAATTCCAGGCTATATGTGGAACCATTAAAAGAACCTTAGGTCGGAAAACAAGAAAAGACTGTAAACTTAAATTGTACAAAACATTGGCTGCCCCTTCTTTGTTATATGGAAGTGCAAGTTGGATAATAAAAGCAAAGGATGGTAGTAGAATACAGGCAGCGTAAAAGGATGCACAAGAGCAGATAGAATAAGAAGTGAGTCAATAAGAGAAGAACTAAATATTTATAAATTAGAAGACAAAATTAAAACAAACAACAAGAAATGGACAGAACATTTAATGAGGATGAGTGAAGCAAGGATACCTAAGAGGACCTTTCTATGTAATCCAAGAGGAGCACGAGATGTTGGCCGACCTCGCAGAAGATGGGCTCCACTGATGACTTCGCCGGAACGGGCTGCATAACCTAAACCATGTAGAAGAAGAAGAAGAAGAAGAAGAAGAAGAAGAAGAAGAAGAAGAAGAAGAAGAAGAGGAAGAAGAAGAAGAAGAGGAAGAGGAAGAAGAAGAAGAGGAAGAAGAGGAAGAAGAAGACTATTTTCTATAAATTTAACTTAGCAATTTTTCCTGATGATCCTGATCAGAACATCAGGACAACGTCATGATATTATTGTATTGTTATCGGTCCTTGGCACGTGTGCAAATTTTCAAGTCAGTCAGACGCTGAAAATTCCGTTACATTGATAAATTTAGCCTAAGTCACTTTTTTATCCTCATGACCCTGGTCGGTACATTAGGACAAAGACATGATATTATTGTATGGTCAGCATTAGTATGGATAGGTATGTAGGTCTAAAGCTACTACCAAACATACACCTTTCAAAATCGCTGATGAAACATGCATGTTCCAATATCGACGACGGAGGAGATCATGTGATGTGTAGAGGGGTAACTGCGTTATTCCCGAAAATGTGTGTAGGTATAAACAATGCCTTCTCTTTGTGTTTAAAGGACATGTAATATATATATATATATATTGTGTGTGTGTGTGTGTGTGTGTGTGTGTGTGTGTGTGTGTGTGTGTGTGTGTGTGTGTGTGTGAACAGTATAATTAAAAACGAAAAGTCTGTTAAAATCCCAAGTTGGTATTTAAGTTTAATGACTTTCAAGGATGTGACACGAAGATTTTGAAGAAAATTCCTCCATCCTAAACTACACTTTACATGGAAAATTTTTCAGAAATTTTATTTACTCGAAAATGGGTCCAACGATTTTGATTAAAATGCCATATGTTTAAGATATTTTGATGGCAAATGAAATGTAGGTATATTTTGAATTTTTTGGCTATAGCCCATGTAGGTAGTCCTGTTTACTCTTGATGACCTTTGCATAACTGGTAAACTGTAAGAGATAGACCAAGTCTTACTATACCAAAATGTACATAGCTATATATAATTAAAACACACAATTTGTTTCATATTCATTTTCTTTGTGGAGTTTACCATTTCCGATATCCTGCGTGTTATTACTTTCAAGTTTCAAGATCTTGTACTTTTCTTTAATTGACATGGTTATTTTTGTATTGTCCTTTCCATCGCAAGCACGTGTTACCATGATGGAAACACTTGAATGCGGTTTTTGTCCACTATGCAGTTTTTGCTTACATTCAATTACGAATGTAAAAATCTGTGGTAAGCAAATTAAAGATATTTTGAATGCTGTCCGTCAGCGCATTGAACTTGGAGAAATGACTTCTTCTTTATCTGATTAACCTCCCCTTATGTAGGACTTAGGATTTACCTACAAGCCAATGCCTAGGGTCAGACACCTGTCGGGGAGCACACAGAGTGAATACCTGGAAGCAAGTGGTCAGCCAAGCACCAGGTGTGAGAGTGAGGAAGAGGATGATATGAAATGCAGGCAAAAGCGATAAATGGAAATGTGATGATGGAGCAATTGGTGGAATGAGTGGCAGGGAAACCGGAGAACTCGGAGAAATCCCGGCCAGACGCCGCTTCGTCCACCACGAATACGACATGCGGGTCCCTGGGATCGAACTCGGGCCGCTTAGGTGCTAGGTGAACGGTCTAACCGCTCAGCCACGGCTCCGCCTTGAGGAATTACGACTCAACCAAATACGTAAGACTGTTTCATTTAAAGTTTAATTTGTATTTATTATTTGTTATAAGTAAAAATGAGACTTTTATGCAAATGCATGTTTTTATAGAACGTATAACATTGCTCAAACTTAGTACTTACCCATTTCCTTACTTTGTGGTCCTTTCCACTTCTAGTCCACAACTTAATAGAAACACCATAAGGACATATGTTCTACAGGTGCACTGAAGTTGAATGTGCAATGTTTGCCCTTTAATGTAGAAGGATTGCTGAAATATTGCTTTTCCAAACTGCGAGGTGACATGGCTGCCATGTTCTCCGAGCAGTAAGGGAAGCATATGACCAATTTAATTCTCATACCACCTATGCAAGTACGCCTGAGAATTAGGTGACCCTTCGCGCAGGTCTCACTGAAGATGGGTATTTACTTTTGTGAAAGATAGTACAAATTACTAAAGCAAATGGTACAGGAATGCGACTATACAACTAAGGTCATCTGTTTAGCATCATAATGGCTACAGGTACACTCAAAGAGCAGCCAGCAGCTCCACGATCCTGAAGTCCACATTCCGTGTCGGTCTGGGTGGCTCAGTTGGTTAGACGCTGGCCTACCGATCCCAAGGTCGCGGGTTCAAACCCGGCCCAGGCCGATGGTTTTTAAGTGTGCTTAAAAACGACAGCTCCATGTCAGTAGATTTACTGGCATGTAAAAGAACTCCTGCGGGACAAAATTCCGGCACACCGGCAACTCTGATGTGATCCTGGCAATTGACAGTGTCATTAAACAACAAAATAATTTTAATAATTTTTTTCCACATTCCGTGAAAACTGAGTTAAACCTACCTATAGGTAATAGTAGATACCTACATACCTAGCCTTAGGAAGGTAGCTACTCAACTAAGGTCATAGACTCATACCTATGTGTGGCATAGTACCTGCACTGATTCAGGTGAACCTGCAGCATGTCACCAACAAGTTAAAAGCAACGCTAAACAAGAAACAAGAAACAAAGATACAATTTCAGTTTTAGCAAAAGTGCGAAGCAGAGACTGACCGACTGACTGACTGGACTGACTGACTGACTGATGACTGACTGACTGACTGACTGACTGATGACTGACTGACTGACTGACTGACTGACTGACTGACTGACTGACTGACTGACTGACTGACTGACTGACTGACTGACTGACTGACTGACTGACTGACTGACTGACTGACTGACTGACTGACTGACTGACTGACTGACTGACTGACTGACTGACTGACTGACTGACTGACTGACTGACTGACTGACTGACTGACTGACTGACTGACTGACTGACTGACTGACTGACTGACTGACTGACTGACTGACTGACTGACTGACTGACTGACTGACTGACTGACTGACTGACTGACTGACTGACTGACTGACTGACTGACTGACTGACTGACTGACTGACTGACTGACTGACTGACTGACTGACTGACTGACTGACTGACTGACTGACTGACTGACTGACTGACTGACTGACTGACTGACTGACTGACTGACTGACTGACTGACTGACTGACTGACTGACTGACTGACTGGGTCATCATAGCATGACAAATGCCGCCATAGTAACGGGCGTCTGGCAGTTGTTTCTCCGACCGCAGCGAACAGATAGGTATGTTACAAGCCCGCTATCCAACTTACTGTCAGTAAATGACTTCAAATCTGCTTAAGCAAGAAAATTACACTTGCATAATTTTACAAAGTTCAGCCGTTAGAGCTTCCTCATGGAAGCGTTCCAGCAGGGGGGGGGGGGTAAAAAAAATAAAAAAATAAAAAAAGAAATGAATAATTAATAATAATAAAAAAAGATTCTCTTTCAGTTCACCAGACAGGAGGTAAGTAATCTGTCCATGATATATCCTCCTTCTCAGCTATGTTTTAATTTTTAATTAAATCTTGAGTCTAAAAAAAAATTGCGGTAGAGTGACCTTTGAAGAATAAAGTTCCCTTACCCCAAATATTTCTTTACTTGGAACATTTTTGGTAATTTTCTCAAAAATAGATGTAACGATTTATGTAACGATTTTTTACGTTGATGCCAAGCGTTGATGCGTGCCTACACTGGAGGCAGGTTCCATCAGTGACCCTTCATCTCCAACAAGGAGTTGAACAAGGGATCTACGTGTACCTACCTACCTAACTACCTACCTACCTACCTACCCACCCACCCACCCACCCACCTACCTACCTACCTACCCACCTACCCACCTACCTACCTACCCATCTACCAACCTACCCGCCCACCCACCCACCCACCCACCCACCTACCTACCCACCCACCCACCCACCCACCTACCTACCTACCTACCCACCCACCCACCCACCTACCTACCTACCTACCCACCTACCCACCTACCTACCTACCCATCTACCAACCTACCCACCCACCCACCCACCCACCTACCTACCTACCCACCCACCCACCCACCCACCTACCTACCTACCTACCCACCCACCCACCCACCTACCTACCTACCTACCCACCTACCCACCTACCTACCTACCCATCTACCAACCTACCCGCCCACCCACCCACCCACCCACCTACCTACCCATCTACCTACCTACCCACCCACCCACCTACCTACCTACCTACCTACCTACCCACCTACCTACCTACCCATCTACCTACCTACCCATCTACCTACCTACCCACCTACCTACCTACCCACCCACCTACCTACCCATCTACCTACCTACCTACCTACCTACCCACCTA
>CM060964.1:195793160-195825660 GCA_030765045.1 Tenodera sinensis | reverse complement strand
TTATAGCCATTTTCCAGAAATTCAAAATTTTCTAAGTAAAGGGTAGTTTAGGGTGGAGGAAGTTTCTTCAAAACCTCCATGTCGCATCCTTAAACGATTATAGAAATACCAATATCTCCCATGTATATAATACCAATGGGTATAGAATACCAACTTTGGTTCTTAACCGACTTTGCGTTTTAGAGCTATGCTGTTCACAGACACACACGGACCTTTGAGAAAAAAAATTATTTTGGGGTGCCCAAAATGTGTATTTCCTATGAAATCTCTGTATTGAATATTTGGGTGGAATAACAGTACCTTTTCTACGCGCTACATACGCTACGTGATAGAGAAAGTAAAAATGGACTTGTGGTATAGTTGTGTTTTGTTTTCACATTGTGAATTTAAGCAAGTCCACGTTGCTTAAGTTGATAGCGTTTCTGGGCTATTATTGTTTGCGGTTAATGTAAAGTGAAGTGAGGAACTTTAAGAATAACGCAATATACCTACAAAAGAGTGTTTTGTGTGTGTGTGTGTGTGTGTGTGTGTGTGTGTGTGTGTGTGTGTGTGTGTGTGTGTGTGTGTGTGTTTATGCAACTAAGTTTTTAACGAGAGCTCGTAGACAGCACAAATGTTCTTGGTTTATGAACAGCTGACTTCTCTGATCCTCCTACGCGTAAGAAAATGTAGGTACCTATACAAGCTGCTGGAAAAAATTTATTTTCGTATAATTATCGCTATTAATATCAAGTGGATAGAAAAAATACTCCTATATAAACTATTGGTTATCCCTGTGGAATTGCATGGCTAAGAAGAGTCGTCCTACAGTGTAGTTAACATTAGAAGACAAAGAATGTTGTTAACATGAATAATTAGCTCGCAAACAGCAAGATGAGTTAGCCATTTTGTCAGGACGCCCCCTCTTTGAGAGAGAGGGCGGAACTACTACATATACATGAGATGTGTGTTTGTGCGTGAGCGCACGAGAATTGGCGTTCTCACACTGGGCGTTAAACTTCGTGTTCATTGGTGAATACTGGGGAAGAAAGGCGGTGTCTAATTTTTGCTGGCCTTTCTCCCCACTTGCCTGGGACAAGGAGTGGGGATTGGAGGAGGAGCTCCCGATTGCATACAAAATTTATGTCAACATGAGACATAATTAATGGGCGTTACCATGAGCGTAATGGTGTAAACTAACAATTGCCAAAAGACATGCTCTGTAATTAGCGCTGCTGTTGTTATCAAAAGGTCATTTATCCCCTCTCATGTTCAATGTTATCATATTCACGCCTTATTTACCAGGCTGTTGAGATTTGAGAGACCTGTCTGCCACCTAGTGGACCGGTGAAGTAACAGACTTTTACTCTGTGTGGAAACCTGCCGCGGAGTAGACGAGTTTTATGTCTCGGTCATGTTCCGCCGGTACTGATCTTTGGTGTTTTGTTCACGCGTAAGGAAGCATTCCATGTGAAAGTGCATGCATGTGCGTTGTGTTGTGTCATGTTCATGTAAGAAATAAATGGATAAGGTGAGAAGATAAGCGAATAAAGAGCGATTGGCGAATGTAAGTAGTTCTGGAATATGCTGTGAAGTGTGTGCTGTTATTATGGACCTCAGCACAAGGCCGCGTCTCGAAGGTGCTAGCACCGCGAGTGCCAACAACAGTGACAACAGCGGAAGTAGTAAAGTGACGGTGGCGGCGGCGGCGGCGGCGGTGGCGGCGGCACGTGTGGCCAAGTCCGTCTTCTCCATCCGGAGTCTCGTGGATGTCAAGGAAGACGCCAACAACCCAGTCGGTGAGTTCCGTTATAGGTAATCAATGCTTTCCTTCTAACAGGCGGGGGATCACTGAAACAATTGAAAAAGAATATGACAGATCTAATTTTTGTTTTAAAAACATCTGTGTAACCACGTGTTTCTTATCAATCCAGAATATCCAATCCCGGTACGTAGGTATTTCGCTTTATAGTACGCAGGTAAAGTGATGGTCAGGTTTTTAAAAAGTGGATCGCTTTTATGACTTTGAAATTTCGTTCTCTTTGCGTGCCCACAAGAAAGAAAAAAGAAACGAATAGCGACTTACGATTTGAAAAGAAAGTATAAATACTAGAAAATTGAATAATGACCAACAATATTTCGGAAATGTTTAATGTCACACAACTTTTTATGTGATAGGTATAAGTTATGAGTTTTAATAAGATCAACATTGTTTTTATGCAGGTAGTAAGGTTTTGTTTATCTCTTACGGTTTATAAATTACCTATACATATTTAAGTCATTCAGAATGCAGAGGACACTTTTTGTTTATGTAAATATTTTAAACATATGGTGGATATTTTAATCAAAATTTTAGAGTCATGTTTGAAAGAATAAAAAATAATGACGTTTTCCGCATATAGAGTAGTTTGGATTGGGAGGGAGTTTTTCAAAATGTTCGTATCACATTGCTGGATGAAGAAAGATGCTGGAAGATGAAACTTGTAGGTGTAATTGTTTACAAGAATGAAAAACAAAACAGTATTTAAACAGCATTAAACTGCTTAAAGCTTTAATTAGTCGCTAGATTTCGGGTTTGAAGGCCGTGGTCCGATCGGTGAATTTTCTGACGTTTCGCCCAAGACTGCGTTGGGCATCTTCAGAGAATTCATCGACTGGATTACGGTCTACAAGCCCGAAATCTGCCATCTATTGGATTAACGCCGGCCGTGAAAGTCTAAGCATGTAGGTATATTTAACTAGTCGATACAAATAAACCAAGAAGCCTCAACAATTGGTGCACTGACTAATTTTATCGTGTGGAGCAGCTGGTCAAATTTGTAGAAATGTTGGATTAAAACCTTAAAGATTTAAGTGATCCCCTTAGTCAGCAAAAGGTAGGTAAACTGCGGACACGACGACCCTCATATGCAAACAAAATACCTACCATTATTTGGTATAAAATACTTACCCACTCAAAGAATTCACTTTAACATTAAAAATAAGAACTAAAATATAATTATTAAATTTTAAGACAAAGACTACAGTGTGGGATTAGTTTACAAAAGGTGAATTACACGGGGTTGGCTCAGTGCTAGAGCGCACCAGTTGAAGTAGAAGCAATAGGTACTAGGTACGATTATGCACTAGGTAAGTATGTAGGTATTTATTGTTAAAACACACCATGGTGACATAGACAAGCACCCACCGCTTGTCTTGTCTCACTGTGTAACCAACTAGCTCTGCTCTGCTCTGCTCTTATCTTATCTTTCCGTTATGGAAGTCGCAATTTCACTACACACCTACAACTGCAACCTTTGCTTTTCTAGTCAAATAGTGGGTTGAATTACCTAACCCTTTTAGGGCTTCTCCGTACTTCCAATTTCAGAAGTATGGTGTTTTAAAATTTCAAACCAATCATTTTCATACTTCAACGTTGTGATTCGCCATTAGCATCAATAAAAGTTTTGTTAAAAATAGGTACTAGCGTTTTATAGGTAGGTAAGTTGAGTTGATGTGATTGGAATGTGAAATGTTGCTTGTTTTCGTGAAGTGTTGAGCGAGTATGTAGGTAGGCATAGCGCCAATTAGAGCAGTACTAATGGAATATGAACTGGGAACTGCTCTATTGGTGTGACACTCCAACATTTCAGCAATGCTCTTCTAACCTTTTACTGCATCTAAACTGGAGTGATACCTAGTCATTCACAATTTGAATATTAAGAACCTTACATATATTTTCCACAAGCTACCTACATACCTAAGTACCTACCTATTTCAAAATGCCAACTCTACAGAGTTCATAAACATTTTTGTGAATGTGTTGTTGTGTGTTCAAAGTAGCAAAAGTAATGAAGTAGATTTGTAAGGCATTTTGCTATATTTACTGTAGGTAAGTAGGTAGGTATTCTACATTTACCTGCCTACCTACCTACCTATTTGCCGCAACATTTACAATGTAGGACAAATGTCAAATACCTACCTATACCTACCTACGTGCTACAACTCATAAGTTCCTACATAAATCCATTACATTAATTCAGCTCCATAGCAGCATGTGGCAGAAAAAAATATACCTACGTACATACCTACCTATATAAAGTAACACATTTAAACGTATTAATCTCTTAATTTATTAATTCAAATTTTAGTTAATGTCACATAAACATAAATTTAACAACAAACTTTTGCCTCAATTCAAAATTTAGCCATCACAATTGTAC
This sequence comes from Tenodera sinensis, assembly GCA_030765045.1. Taxonomy (NCBI): domain Eukaryota; kingdom Metazoa; phylum Arthropoda; class Insecta; order Mantodea; family Mantidae; genus Tenodera; species Tenodera sinensis. Next base: position 195,821,479 of record CM060964.1, on the reverse strand, counting down.
GTGGCATTCTGATAGGTAAGCAAGATATAGGTAGGTAAACTTTCTTACCTAATTAGAACAACAAAACTATTGTTAGTTGCGCTATTTTTGCACAAATTTATTCCTGGTCCTATATGAACGTGCTCAACTATTTAATGCAATATTATCAATTCTATACTATTTTTGTATACAAAAACAACTTTTTTAGAAATGTTCACAAAACTGTTATAAATATTTTGAGTCCCAGTTTGTTGTTGCGTCCTTGGATTATTGGACATTTACAGCGTAACTATTTAAATAAGTATTTGACATTATAGTTGGATTTTAAAATGACATTTTCTCCAATAAGCTTTTTTCACCATCTTATATTGTAAAAATGGTCGTTGGAACGTAATTTTCGTACAATTTGTATGACGTTTTCGCTCCGGCATAGGTGTTAATAACTAATTAAACATCTGACTTCTCTACATAAATAAAAAGCATCGAGTAATTAAATATCTCTGCCACTTTGTTTAAATTGCGTAGGAAAGAAGTTATAGTATGTTTGACATTTCTTATGATTAAAATAACAGGGTTCTCTACAACTATGACAAAATCAAATGTTGTTTAAAAAAACTTAAAAGTAAATGATGAGTGAGAAATGTGTGGTGGTTCGCCGCAACAAGCATTTTAATGAAATAAAACCTGTAGGTACCTACATGTAGGTAGGCAGGTATAAGTTTAATGGAATTGGAATTTACCTATGTAGGTAGGTAACAGGATGCACGTGCTCAAGTCGATACCGACAGTGGAACTGCAATTATCCGGATTCATTGGGACTGGACTCGATCCGGAAAATCAAATATCCGGATAATTGAATACCTATACCTACAAAAAGCAACTAAATTTGTGTATGGTGTAGGTAATATTAGTTTAGTGAGTAGGTAGGTTACACTTTGTACTTAGGTAAAGTGTCACGTGATGTTAAGCAAGTGATAGGTAATGCCTAACAGTCGGCAACAATAGCAACCCGTTGCTTTAAGTCATTTCGCGATCCCTGAGTTTGGATAATTGGAGTTCTACTGCACAGTTCTACAGTGTTTGGCGTACCATAGGATGGCATCACTTTGTTCCTAATTTCTTTTTTAAAATTCCTACCTATTTTTAAACATACTTACCTATGTACCGTAAAGTAGGCAATTTCAATAAGGCTTCATGAATATACATATAAAAGCGGTGAAAGTATGTATATTAGCTTATCAAAATACATTTTAAAATTATGCGTTTTGTTTTTTCATTTCGATTATTCGTGCCTTGTTTTTTCTTTCTTCACGACTATCCCACTCTTACTAGGTGCACTTACTACTTTTGACCGACCAATAAGACGCTAGAGAAGGACGTGTTTTAATCGATCATGGCTGCTTAGCACATCCCTAGCATTTAATTTGATTTCTTCTGTAGCATTTGTCTTTTTATCACCTCTCTAGCATCTACTAATTTGCTTGCGATTATCATTTGTTTTCCGTATAGATAGCATCACCGAAACAGCACAAGGAGAAGCAGAAACATCAATTAATTTACTAAGTTAATTAATGTTTTATTGTATTTATTTCTTGTAGTCTTTTAATCGCAAAATGGTCAATTAAATTGCACTAAAATTTGGATTATCTTTGGATAAATAAAGAACCTTAGTGAGATTATGTTGATAAATTATTGAAGTAAAATAATTCAAGGTGATTGCAGTTAACTGTGAAGTAGGTAGGTAGGTAGGTGTTAGCTGAATGAGACGTATAACCACCACACTTTCTGGCTCCATTTGATTTGCGGACTTCCAGGATAATGTTTTATGAATGAAATACTCCGAAAGTCTTGCAGATAAACGGAAGCGTTGTGCATTTATTGTTCATTGCAAGAGAATCTCTAAGTGTTTTATTGATGTTTGCTCCATTCGAAATAAAACAACCTGGGGCTCGAGTTATTAATATTAAAATTATTGCAGAATAAATAATGGATTGAAGAAAAGAAGCACATTTCTCTTTCTAGAATAAAAAAGACAAACTTTCAGAATACTGCATTAGATAACTTGTTGGACATGTGTAAAATAGACATGTACATACCTACATATTTGTATACCTACTTTCCTTACTGAGGAGATATTGCATTCGATTTAAAAATTACACAGTGGGTTTTCATAAAGAAAACACCTTTAAGGATTCCTTGAATCTAAAAAGAATCTATTTAAAATGTGTATATATGCGTGTGCATATATAGTAAACAAAATGAGGAATAAATACCAAACTCCATGCTTAAACACATGTAGTAACTATTTTAAGCCAAAATTATTGAAATCGTAGATTTTTGAACTTTGCAAAACCGGACTCTCTGTTTTAAGTGAAACATACCTATCTAGTGTTTTTGACGAAATCACTTTTATTTCATTTGGCAAACATTTTTGAAAACTGTTACGCAGCCATTTAAATAGGTAGGTACATACCTACCTACTTATGTACAACTAATTGTAAGACCTAAATTTTCTCTGAAACATTGTCTCCAGTATGGGTACATACGCGCTTATCTATTTGTCATCAAATCCTAAAGCAAAATTTTAAAACATTTTCAGTTTCCATTCGTCGTAGGTGTTTTGGTTTTATTTTTTAAAATTGAATTGACAACATTTTAACACTAAAACATGCAATCCCATTAAATGTTTAAATTCTTATTTTACATACAATAGAGTTTAAAAATCACAATTGATCCCTTCAAAGTATCCTGTGTAGACATAACAAGTAAAAATGTGGCAAACACAACAATTCAAAATTTGTATGAACGGCACTCTATAAAATATAAAATGTTAATATGTTAAGAAAAATAGGTTTAGTTTTGACGGTGGGCATTTGTTTAGCACGTGTTACCAGGCAGCATGCACATTTCGAAGACAATAATTGTGGACAATGTTCTGGCACCCTTAAGCCAGGCATCTCTTAAACAAGGAATGCAACAATGGTCGGCCTTCCCCGAAATAACCTGTACGATTATGTTTTAATATTCTTAGAAATGTCCAACGGTTTTGTTTAAAATAGTAGGCATGTGTGAGTGTGGGTGAGATATTGGAATGATGGATAAAATGTAGGTAGGTTGGCAGGTACAACTTGAATTTTGTGTAAACAACTTCAGGAATTCTCTTCATTTTCATTGTTTTAGAATATAATTGCGGGTCATTATGAGGCAGAAATTAATGTAGGACAAATGCAAATGTTGCTAAGATACACATTTTACGCCAAATAAGATTCGTTGTGGTATTAATCTTTCCAAAACGTTTGCTATTGTCCATTTGAATTTTGCAACTTTTTGAACAATATTACTTTGAAAGTTTAGGTGACAGTCCCTTTTTTGTTTTTCTTATGAGCTCATGCAAAGGGTGCGTGATATCATGATTACCATATATTACCTATCTGTTGCTTTTAAACAGTTGAGTTTCATCTCAGCCTGTGAAATTTGTGTGCATCATACCTTTTTCTGAAGAATAGGAAGTAGGTAAGTATAGGGAACTATGATTAATAGTAAAGGGGTTTGAAAATTAGCTTTGATAGGAATAATACATAGAATGACTATGAAAATAAATGGTAATGGGAAAAGAAAATCTTATAACCGTTGCTACACATCAAATTATATTTTTTAAAAATATAATACCCAAATAGGAAGTAGGTAAATGTATAGAATTGAATACCTTTTTGCACAATATGCACACATACCTACCTAGCTTCGTTAATATAGGAGTGTACAAGTGGTTTTTAAACTCTGACAGCGGAATGGAATTTCAGGAAAGTGATGTGTAGAACAGGATATGTGAATAACTATAGGAGTTTTCACGTTATGAAGGCACAATGGCTCTTATGGAGAATGAGCGCGGCGTTGCCACGTATGTTGCGCCGCAGCGATTACCGTGGTTTTACTAGTTGATTCCTGAATTACTGTTCAAATCTATCGCTGTCCATTTCATCATCATAATCAGCAAAACCTTTTTTCGCCAAGAAAACAAGTTTTGCACCCTGTACAAATCGTACCATCCGCATGCAATATTACAAATCGTGGTCCGCGAGCAGTAGGTGATTTAAGACCAGTGGATAACTCGGCAAAAAGCGCTTCCTATCCTTCCAAACTTTTGATACTGTGTGCCCTACATTTACCCAACTTTCATCAAGGTACACGATTTTCCTTACCTCTTTGCTGAATTGTTTTATTTTCCGTAAACAGGAATGTCGCCGCACTATAATATAATTTGTCTCAACCATAAACGATTTATTTCCTCTGTTTTCAAAATGAAATCCCATTTCCTCCCTAAGCTATAAAAGGTTGAATATTTAAAATTTGGCAAGTCCTCGTCCTCATTGACTTTTTTCAACACGGTCAGAATTGTACGGGGGAGTACTTTGAAATAGAAATTCAGGAAACGTGTGCCATATTTGCGTTCAAAATGATCATATTTTAGCTTCTGCTGGTTTTGCATGTATGCCGCGGTGTAGTGATAGGACCCTCTTTACATTCTTTTCTTAATATAAAAAATGTAGGCCTACTTACACCAGTCGCCTTATGAAGCTCACTAACAATAAACGAGTCACTGTGTCCGGGGTTCTTTTTCTTTCAATAATCATACACTCTAAGAATTGTTTTCCGGTCGCCACTTTTAATAATTTCGCCTTTTTTCTGCGATCCATTCCGCACTGATCACTTACCTGCAATGCACATAATTACCAGAGAGCTTGTAAAACTCACTCGCGCCTCAGATTCCCAAAACCTATTGAAAACCTGCGCTGAAGTACAATGCGTTATCGGCCCTTCAACTGTCATGCCACATCCACAAGACACGAGGACCGGCTTTCGTCCGGCGCGCCGCAAACATTTGCCTTTAAATGGCGATTCATTGATACTTCGGTACCGGAGACGTTCTATATGTATATAAAAATAATTTCGTTATTTCCTTGACAACTTTGTCGCTGGAAGTTTTTACGTGGACTTACAGAACGAGAATTAGCCAGCGACGACATTTTCCACTGTATAAATGAAGAATCTTAACACTTTGTTTTAAACTTTATTTATTTAGAAAAATATGTTTAGACATATTGATATAATCTAAACACCAACGTGGCCTACAAAAGCAAGCGAATAATCCAGATTTTTTTCATTGCAATTATTTAAATTTGAAACCATGTTTTGACGTTCGAAGAGAGAAAGATGTTAAAAACTCTGCTTTCAACAAAATTTTAGATTTTATTATTTTAAAAACTATACAGTTATATAAAAGGTTTATCGTGCATACCATAGTATTCTTCTACACATTTCACACCAAAATGCATGTTCATACTTTATCTTAGTCGCATTTGAAAACACACACATTTGGCAACAGCGCACGTGAATCTTCCATAAGAATAGCATGGTCCATAAGAGCCTGTTGTGCCCTCATGACGCGAAAATTCCTTAGTAATGTTGGGAGACTAGCTAGCAGGAACAAAATTGTCGTGACGCTGGCAAACGAACGCCGGTACTTTCCATTCACAGCTGTTCTGCTCATTTGCTAATGCGTTGTGCGTAATCAGCCTTGTTTATAATTACTGAAACACATTTGCCATTAAGGATTCACGATACTGTTATGCCTACCTACATCTTATATGCTTTTATACTATGTTATCAATAGATCGTAATTGCATATTCACGAGGTCATTTAGATTGAAATAATAAATTAAGGCATACAAATAATAAGTATAAAAACTCTAAGTCAACTTACGTAATTACACTTAACAACTTGTTATTATCATGGTAATTATTTCCCGATAATAATTAATGTTAAATGTTATTACAACAAACAAGTTTAAAGGATACATTTTTTAAGAGGGAAAAACCTTTACGAGTTGTGCTAACAAAACCATGTAATTTATTTTTGAAGATAGATATATTTCTATAGGTAGGCCTTCATTGAGCAATCTTGTTGGTTGTAAGACAATTGCATGGAAATACGAGAGCGATTCATTCTTTTGCAATTTTATCCCATTGCTGCTCTATATAGACTAGCGATTGTCTAAATGAGCTGTTCTAGTCAAAAAGGTCATGTTATGAAGTAAATAGATGTATCGGCCGCAGCATGAGAACAGTGCCATCTAATACCTTGACCGTTCCCTTCACGCTCAACGACATTCAAAATACCTACCTACTCCTGGCGCTGTGATTCAGTCGAAAATATTATCGTTTTATGGGGTCTTGGGCTTTGAAACGCATTTTATTGGTGTTAATTTCTTACAGCTCATCATGCCCACATGAAGAAACAAATAGCATTGGTTAGTCTGTCCCTTCACTCTTGATCCGCCCTTAGAACAGGTTGCCCTGCATAGGGAGTGTATTATCAAGCACTACTGCTCATAGGCATCGCCTTGACTAAGAACTTCACTATGTAGCGGACAGACAAGATACATATACCTACATAGTTTTGCAACGCCCGGTGACAGGTCCGCCTAGGAACTCCACTTCATAACTCGGAACGTCATTTGTCAACAGTTATGTTGGTTGTCCATCCCCTTTACCCCTGCGATAACATTAGGTGTCCAATGCTGTTTAAGAACACAGCATTACTATAAAACGTTTACTGAATGAAACAAAATGGCCGAGCGTTTAGTTTGGTGAATTAGTTTCGTCGTTTAATGTGAAATACTAACATAGTGCAAACATTATTTGAACAGCAAAAATCAAATAAGTTTATGTTGAACATAGACATACACTGAATACCTATACTAATGACAAAACTAACAGCACATGGCTATTCTTACCGTATCTCATACTCAAGCATTTTCCCTTTCGTATCCTCTGCCTTTCTTTGTCTTTTTTCTGTTTTGCGAGGTGTCTGATAAAATTGTGTTTCAAGTTTATAATACATTTTTGGGGTATCATGGAGTAAAACCTAGTTTACTAAACGTAAAGTTGTGATTCCAACAAACATGTTTCGAATCACAACAAAAATTCCACTTTTTAAACAGTGTGTAGGTATAAAGTTCGTTTAAACTATGTCACAAACTTAATCTTATAGTATAATCAGTAAACACACATTTATACTTGTTAGTTACGCATTTCTTGTTTTTATTTCTCGATTGTTACTTAGCATGCTTTGAACAAATAGTTCGCATTACAGAATTAATCAAATAATTGAATGAATTTGAAGCGCTAACGCTGCCGAACATTAGCTTAATGGCAGGAAAAACATCAAATGCCGTCTAGCAAGCAACTTAATTTGAAGGAATTGAATTCTCTCCTACAGTGTAGGAGTAATAGCCTCAAATACTTTAGATACCTATCTGAAACGGTGTTGTATCTCAAACTAATGTAGAGGCACGAATGATGATAAAATACTGAAATATCTTCTTACATTTGTTAATTTTGTAGCTCTGTAAATAACACTGCATCACAGAAATATTATACCAACCTACTGAAAATGTACGTATTATACTGTAACCGTTTTGTTCGGAAAACTCAATAAGTAAACTTTAAGATATTTTTAATTCTGCCTTTGTTTGCCTTCACCTATGAAAAGTGGTTAAAATGACAGTATACCTATATTCTATCAGGGGCCTAGCACCAGTGGTCATTTCTGCGTAAAATGTTACGCATAGGTAATGCATAGGTACATAAACATGTACATGTGTGCAAACTCAAATATATACATTAAATATGTTTAAAATGTGTTTTTGTTTGTTTAAACATTAGCGTTATTCATCCAAACAAATTATGTCCATAATATGTTCAACTAATTATTTAATATAGGTATGTATGTGGCATTTGTGTGCTCATGTGCTCGTTTAATGTAATGTTAAACATTAGGTAATAGGAATGTTTTGGATAATTCATTAAGTTAAATGCTTAATCCACAAATAGAAGATTATACATATATATTTTATATAAAATAATTATAGCTATGGTTCTTTAATTTCTATATTACATTTGTAACTGAATTAGCTTCGTGTGATACCTATCTGACGTGTAGGTATGCATTTGGGGAGCGAACTAGTTGCACCACTGTAATGAAACTCTACTTTACAACCCCTTCCTCACATCCACTGTGCAAAGGAGGAGGGGAATATGGGCGGGGCAAAGCGAAAAGGCCCTGTCACACGATACAAAATTGCTGGTGTATTTTGAATGTCTGTAACTGTAGCGTGGAAGAGTTCCAGTGCCTGCGCCTGGACACTCTTGCAAGAGATTAGTCACGTTGTTCAACTCATAGCAAACATGCTCGCTTGAGCGAAAATAACCTTGTGCTGGATTCCAAGTGAAACAATCATTTAATCCCTACAGATGGTAGGTAGGTATATGTTATCGGCAACAATGCAACAAATTATTTTTTCATTCTGGCAATGGGTTCACAATATTTAGAGCACTGCACCTTCATTTTTACTTTTCTCTGCCATGTATAATAAGTAGGGAAGTATTATATTCGACCCAAAAGTTCGATGTCGAGATTTCACCGGAAATATGTTTTGAGGCCCCCTGAATAAAAAGAAAAACAAAAAAAACATGTTTAGAAAAAAGTTCCTTGTGTGTCTGTGTATATGTCTGTGAACAGCATAACTCAAAAACGAAATGTTGGTTGAAAACCAAAGTTGGTGTTTATATTTCAAGAATATAGCACGAAGATTTTAAAGATAATTCCTCCACCCTAAACTACCCTTTGTATGGAAAATTCTTGGAAAATTTTGATTTTATCAAAAATGACTAACGAATTTGTTTGAAATGCCATATATTTAAGATATTTTTATGCCCAATGAAATGTATATTTTGAATTTTCTGACTATAGTCCATGTAGTCTTTTTTACTCCTGATGACCTTTAACTAGTAAACCGTAAGACATAGACCAAAGCTTACTGTACAAAAAATGTAGACCCCGTTAAGACATACAATTTATGTTAAATAATCTTTTTTATGAAGTGAGCCCTTTCGGAGATGTTTCATGTTATTTATCACAATTTTGCAATACTTATAGACGTTCTCAAAGTGATCGCCTTTGCTTAGAGCAGCCATGGGCAGAACTCGTGTTGTGATTACGACAGTAATCGTGGCCTAGCGCTGATTTCACGTCTCCTACCCCAAGCGTGTGTTCTGTGTCAAGCAGGTTGCAGAACCTAATGTGTTGGGGTTTGCTCACCGCTGACTTAGAGCCTACTTGCACTTACGAGAAAATTAGCAATAAGATAATTTCTACAAATGTTTATCTCGGTTAACATAAAGTACATAAAGGATGTTTGTAAGAATAGTTTGCGCAACAGCAGAGAAAGTCGTATGAGTGCAACACATCAGATTAATATTATTAAATAGATTCAAAAGAAATATATAGATTCGCATATGCTTTTTAAGTAATTACAAAGTTAAAAGCACCTTTAGTGCTATCATAGTATATTGAAATTCCCAAAACATACCTATTACTGATCTGTGACATCGGACCTACTGAAATGACTAATTAAGCTTGTTTCAGAAAAATCATCTTTATTAATTCACTAGGAGAAATACCTGGCGTTGCCCGTGGTCTGACGATTTGCCCCTGAAGCTTAGACGTAGGTTGCTCTAGCCCGATAGTATTACACTTCTTTGGAGACATTTACAACTTATTGCCGTATTAATATACTTAAACAAGCAATTAATTAAAACTCTCAAGACGCCATGAAGAAGACAAAATAAACAAAATAAATAAAAACACAGAGAAACTCTATGCAAAAGCATTGTTGAACAATTACAGAAACTACAGGAAGAAAACGCACGTGAAATATAAATTACATTTTGAATCACTTCTATTGCTTTTGAACAACTTTCAGCAAACTTTAACTTATTATTTTTATAATCATTATTGGCACAAACACAAAGCACCTATAACCAACCCAAATTTGGTTACCATTCATTCAATAGTTAGGTGGAACAAGAATTTACAATAATATATGTTAGTTTGCTTAGCTTCCTAATAAGATCCCGAAGTCATTAAATATGTTAAAATGTTTTATTTGGTAGATACCCCATAGACATTTACAGAAATAAAACTAATGCCACGAATTACCCGCTGTTGCCCGTGGTTTGACGGTTTATCCTCACGATATTTAACCTTGCGTTACACTTGTCCCCTACACACATATTATCCACATAATATAAATGCCGAGAAAAATACTATGCAAGAGTACTGTTGATTAACCGCAAACACCACAGTTTGTAATGATTTCTCGTTAATACACCTGAGTGACTTCCACGTTGTGGAACACACAAAACACGGAAAACCATTATACCTACTAAAAGCACACAAGAAAGTCAAAACAAACGATAGGCCAAATTTGACTTTGCTATTACCCCATGGTTGATTTCAGAGAGATCAACATTTCTTTGTTATTTTGTGAAACCATGAACTCCTTATGTTGGCAATGTTCGAACTACATGTTTAAAAAAGGTTTAGACGGTATTGAGAGCTATGCATTACAACAAATCAAATAATTAACTGCGTGAAATGGAGTGGAGTGGAATTCTGAGCTAGACAGTAGATAATATTTGCCTTGTGTCAAAGGTTATTTGAGCCAAGTTTGGTCGAAATTTGTGCAATGGTGTAGAAGTCTGTAAGAAACACACACACACACACACGCACACACACACACACACACACACTCACACTCACACACACACACAGACACACACACACACACAGACACACACACAAACAAACATTTTTGTATTAATATTATAACAAACTTTTTCATGTATGAAGTTGCTGTAAACACATGAATTTTGTTTTCAAAGTCGTGTTCTCATAAGCTCGTTAAGCTGTAATAGACGATGATGATGCTAATAATAATAATAATAATAATAATAATAATAATAATAATAATAATAATAATAATAATAATAATAATAATAATAATACTACTACTACTACTACTACTACTACTACTAATAATAATAATAATAATAATAATAATAATAATAATAATAATAATAATAATAATAATAATAATAATAATAATAATAATAATAATAATGCACCACTGTTTTAATTATTTGCAACACAAGTTTTAACTAAGAAGTAGGTATGTAGTTTTTGTAAGAAGCAAGCATACACGTGCCAGTTGTTAGTGAACCTCCTCACCTATACAGCCATTATTAGCAGACTGAAAACTGAAGTAATGATGATTTCTGAGCTAATTGTCCGAGCTGGGGTCTCTCACAAATTTCACTGAAGCGCTCTTGTTAGCCCAGCGGCCAAGTTTTACAGTATCACTGGCTGCGGAGGGAAGAGCAGCTGCTTCAGAATATACCTACCTACCTACGGGGAACGGGAATTACGAAGAGAACAGAAATCAAAAACATCTGAGCGAGTTTGGTTCATTATACCTATAGATATCGGAAACGGTATCGAAAATGCTTATAGATGACTATCAATAACAACGTGGAAAGTCGATTTTGCGCAGTGTATTATCATTCGTTTGAAAGTGATCAAATTTACAATTCACGCAATATTATACGTTAATCAACTTCAAATGGATACTGTAAATATGTTGTAAAAGCCACGCCATTACTTTTTCTGACTCCACCCGCGAATGCATAATCCCAGTAGGTAGGTAGGTAGGTAGGTACATTTATTAAAAATGGCACACCTATGACTCTTGTTTTGGAAAATGTGTGGTTAGAGACAGACAGCTGTGGCGGTGGTTGATTGCACGCTACTGCAGCGAGGAGAGCCACGCACAATATGCGGAAAGGCAAATGTTGAAACTTGACCAAGTCTGCCGTTACCGGGCTCCGGCAAGCTTCCCTCACATTTACCTACATACTTACACCTATTTTTACAGTTATTCACGTTCTCGGGTAGGTATTGGGAGCAACTTTTTAGGTCCATGAAAGCCTAGCTCGGAGAAAAACGCTGTATCTATATCTGGTTCTTCGTTTAAATATTGTCAGGTAAAAATAATCATTTTGACATAGTTATTAAATGTTTCACAAACTGCACGTCACGCCGGCCAAAATTTGACATAATGCAGAAATTGCTGACACCAAATGAATTCCAAAATTTATGTGATATTTAAGCAAACAGGAACTGCTTTAGAGGTTTAAAAAAAAACTCTAATACCGATTACTTTTTCATTGAGCTTTCCATTTCAAACTTATTTCATTGAGGAAGTAAGACAGTTTATGGTTCTTCAGTTTTTGATGTACCTATTCCCTTCGTCTCATCAATTGCCACTTTCTTCGACTGCTTTTATTTTGATGTTTATAATTCTACCCTTTCAGCAAAACGAAACTCAAAAACATTTTAGAAGCTGGCATGTTTATTTGTATTACCTTACTGTGTCGCATTCCTGTGTAAAATTCACGAATTGGACGCCCTATAAAAACTTGTTTCTAAGTGGTAAATAAATTCTGTGAAAAATAGGTGTAAAACGTATTAGCGTAAAAGGCAGGGCAAACGCACACGTTAAGGACATTTTAAAAATGAAGGTCATGCTAATTATTGCAAAACTACACATTGTTTTTAACACAAGCACTTAACATTCATTTAAACAAATTGAAATTGGGTTTTTCTGAAATAAGTTACAAGTTAAGATAAGATAGTGCAATACGGAACTGAATTTAACTTTAATGAAAATCATTATTTACACATGATTCACATCTATAACAATTTTAAAAGTTGTATTGAATTAATTACGGGACGAAAAGTGCACGCGACCTGAGCCGTGTCCGTGTGCCCCACAGTGCGGTCAAACAGAAAATTACTTAGAAAACAGAGAGACTGAAGACATTTACTCCAGTATACCTACTTCGTCACCGATAGGTAGATGTCAGCATGAGTGTATCTACAACACTCCTTTACGTTTTTCGTGTGCAACGGATGGAATCTTACAGCTCAAGTAAGTACTTGTAAATTACATATGTTTCTTACATGTTTGGTTACTGTTACTGGATTACACATTTGGAATGACAGATATTCACAGATCCTTTCCACATGTCCACAGAACTCTAATGTACGCACGGATTCTCAAAGCACATCGATCAGTAAAATACAGTACATTTGTCCCATCCTTACCCTAACTTTATCCGATAAAAGTATCATTCACAAAGGAAACTGGTTAAGGTAAAAATGGAGAAAAAACTGACGTGTATTTACAAAGAAAAAGCTATCTTGCTTGTAGGTACATACCTACATAGGTACGGCAGCTATCATCTTTACAACTTGTACCAATTTGTGGAACAAAGCTTCCCCTAAAAGGGAACCTGAAACGCACCTTTCTACTCCAAGCAATACCTATGGGGCTATGCATTTTTTCCGTGAGAATTTAGATTACAAAATGACAGATGCAGTCCCGTTTTTAAAATGTTTTGCGATACAAGTTTGTTAAATTAGGGAACGAGGAAGAGGGTGAAAATACGACACGAAGTCGAGATATACCTACTTCTCAGATTCTCCAGTGTAGCGAGTTAAGCATATGTATTGCATACTATCTTTCCTGCAATGGGAATAATAGTAATAATGGCTACGTATATTAAAATTAATTACTAATAACTGTAGCACATGGCGGTTCCAGTAACAGTTGACGAAAATTAACGTTAGTGGTGAACTGGCCACGACTGGTTGTTGAGCTTACAAACGTCAATAGTTAGCTGCTACATGAGTTAATCACAAGTAAAGTTGAACAAATAAAACGGAAGTACAGGCCGAGGTTAGATGTTGGTAGGTACGTATATTTCAACTACCTAGAAGAGACGATCATGATCCAAATCTGCATGTCTACATTTCATGGACGTGCAGTAAAACACAAGTATTGAATGCAGAAAAGTTAATGTTCTATGACGAAGCGTGAACGGGGAGTGCATAGAAAAGTGTGTCAAAATATATTTACCTACAATACAATAGTGTGTCTACAATCATATAACACATATACAATTAAATATGAATTTTCAATTTATACTCAAGACAAGACAAAAGCTAAAATTATCATTTTTGACAAATTTAACCCTTTACTCTCCTGTTAAAATCTCAAGTGGGGCTCAGAAAATGCATCTCTTATTGTTGCGACATACCGCACCTGTAAAGTAATCCTAATATCCGTGCTATTTGAAGAGGAGGAATGTTAGGAAGGTTCAAGGTAAAACCACGTGAGAATTTTACATATAGGCACCTACGGTTTGCTGCTCAGGTTTTACTCAATACCATTTACAGCTTTATTCTTGTTACCTACCTTAAATATGCAAGTATACTTTCCACTGAGAGCCATGCACCAAGCAAATATTTGTAACCAGAATTTTCTTTAAAATGATTAGGAATATTATTACCATACGTCCGTCAAAAAAAAAAAAAAAAAAAAAAAAAAAAAAAAAAAAATATATATATATATATATATATATATTTTATATAGTTAGGAAGCGTCTGTCAAAAGTAGATAATTATAATGTACAGTGCATAAGAAGAAAACGATCAAATTCTCCCCATGTTTTAATTCTAAGTGACTAGAAACTTAATTATTATTCATCAACCCTAGCAAATGCTGCTGAGGAACAAAAATATGAATAGATTGGAAGAAAAATAGATATTTTTTAAACCTTTGATTTAATATCTGCTACTTAAATCAAAATCATGTAGAAATAATGATATATTTATTTCTAAACATGACAAAGCTTTTGTACATTATGGTACACCTTTATATTTTTATTTATATTTATATTTTTTAAACCTTTGATTTAATATCTGCTACTTAAATCGAAATCATATAGAAATAATGATATATTTATTTCTAAACGTGACAAAGCTTTTGTACGTTATGGTACACCTTTATACTCATGATAATTATCCCCAAGCATGGGCATCAAGTAGATCTATTAGGGATTTGTGCTTCTCCAAACGCAACTGAACAGCTAGGTAGGTATTTAGTAATGATGAGTATGAGTGTATGAAAACACTGCGTGCAAACATAACATTCACAAACTCCATTATACTAAAAATAAATAGCACTTTATGTATTGTTAGCAAGAATAAGGAATACTAAAGAGTCGAGCAACTTTCCATATAAACATGTTAAAGGTCACTTTGCAAATTAAAGAAACTTGAGTCACTTTCCCATTCACTCCACTTCATGTAGGTACACATTCATTGCTGACGACAGCGCTTTTTCGAGCATATAATATCATAATTATACCTACCTGACATTGTTGTTGTAATAAAAGTTAAAACTAAAAAGTTACAAAATTGGTAGAGAGTAAAATATCTGAGTACATCGGAAGCTAACATTCGATTTCGATTGATCTACCAAACATGGTAGGATTGGCAGTTCTGATCCTAGCAAACCCGGCCCAGATCGATGGTTTTTAGGTCTAAACCGACCACTGTCAGTAGATTTACGTAAAAGAACTCCTACGGGACAACATTCCAGCACACCGGCGGCGCTGATGTGAACCTGACAGTTGACAGCGTTGTTAACAAACAAATAGGTATTTATTTACTGACCGTGGCTAACGTGTGCATTCAAATTAAGTAAATAATATTTATTCTAGCAATTCTAATTATACAAATACAATCTCAACCTACTAAAATAATAACATAAAACAAACACAATTAATTCTAACAATATTTCTCACAATTACCTTAGCTACTGGAAGTCAGCAGCTATTTCAACTGAAAATTTACACAATTTATTCCTCCCTTGGAGTTGCTTATTTCTATTACTTCCCCTTATACCTACCTACCTATTTAACAGTTTGTTTTACTATATACCTACCTATAATGGGGAAGTCTATAGGTATATTCAATATTTTCTTTTACACCTCATTACCGTTTTGAATATTTTTACTTTCTCTACTACGTATGGCAAAGTAGAGGAAGTATTGTATTCCACCCAAAAATTCGATGTCGAGATTTCACCGGAAATACACGGTTTTTTAAATCTAAAAAAAACATTTTTAGAAAAAGGTCCGTGTGTATGTGTGTGTGCGTGTGTCTGTATCTCTCTGTGTGTATGTGTGTGTGTCTTTCTCTGTGTGTGTATGTGTGTGTGTATCTCTGTGTGTATGTGTGTGTATCTCTGTGTATGTGTGTGTATCTCTGTGTGTATGTGTGTGTATCTCTGTGTGTATGTGTGTGTGTATCTCTGTGTATGTGTGTGTATCTGTGTGTCTGTTACTCTGGATAGCATAAATAAAAAACGAAAAATCGGTTAAAAACCAAAGTTGGAATTTAAGTTTAATGCACCTATTTCAAGGATGCGACACGAAGATTTTGAATAAAATTGCTCCACCCTAAACTACCCTTTGCATGGAAAATTGTTCGAAAATTTTGATTATCTTGAAAATGGCTCTAACGATTTTAATTAAAACGTCATATGTTTGAGATATTTTGTGGCAAATGAAATGTATATCTTGAGTTTTCTGGCTATAGTCTATGAAGTCCTATTTACTCTCTATCACTTTTGCAGAACTGGTAAACCGTAAGAGACACACCAAATTTTACTATACATAAATGTAGATCTTGCTAAAGCACACAATGTATGTCCAAATAAACTTTTTTGTAGAGTGAACTATTTCGGAGATATTCCTTGTTATTTGTGTGAGTTTTGGAGAACTCTGTCAAATGGAGCATCGTTAGTTATTCTTTTATATGTTAACCGTGCAAAGAAAACGGAGTTTGAAAGCTTTAAAAGATTTAATTATCGCTCAAAGCCTACTGTATTCTAATATTCCCTTTGCACCTACAAGGAAATAGCAATAAGATAATTTCTGCAAATGTTTATCTCAACTAACATGAAGAAGATATAGGAATAAGAGTTTGTAAGAATGGTTAGTACAAGAGTAGAGAAAGTCATGTGAGTGCAACACATCAGATTTTGAAATATTTTTATTCATACCTACTTCTATTAAACATTTTAATCTTATTTTTCCTAAATATTTTCTTGCTTTCTGCGATGTTGAATTAAAAGTTTCTTAACTTTTAGCTCCACTGGAAAACTTTTCCATTTCTTGGGCATTAAATGCTCTCTCCCTTTTCCCGTAGCGTTACGTTCCAAAATATAGTGGCAATTTGTCACACAATGTAGCACATTTGGTGCATCTATCCACTCTTTTCATCTCTATCATGCCACTTAGGTTGGTTATACCTACCTACTTCTCCTAGCCGCCTTCAAAGTGACAACTTATAGGTAGGTAGGTAGGTAGGTAGGTAGGTAGGTAGGTAGGTAGGTAGGTAGGTAGGTAGGTAGGTATCATTTAGTAGAGCATGCTTCTCACTAAACAATCTTAGGTGTTTCAATTACATACCTGACTCTCTTTACATATTATCATTTACTTTCAAACACATACCACAAATGATTAATTTAAAAAAAAGAACTTTTGCGCAGTTCGTTTTCATGTTTGGAAGTGAGTTCGAGGTGGGGGACGCAGCGGCCAGGTGGTAAGCCTTGGCCCCTGAAGGGCTATTTGCGCTAGGTGGGTAGGTATGTTTTAACTAATGCTTTATTTTCACTCAAGATAGGCAAATCTTTTTGTGTTCTTCCACTTAAAGGAAATTCGGTGGCAATAAAAGATACGCCATTAATAGACAACTCAACCCATGCATTTAGTATTGCTAACGTATTCAGAATTGTTAGAGTGGTTTGTAAGACTTAACAACTACTTTTCGGTATAAGTACCGTTACCTGTGGTGGCAATTCCTCGAAAATCATTACCTTGCAACTTTAAAAGGACGCTGAATTCTAACCTTTGGTCCTGCCCGACTTTTGGTTTTTGGGTTGTACCTATTCTTCCGACATATACCTATATGCGTTGGGATTTCTTGATTTTGCTTTTCTTTAACCTTTTAATTCAGTAGACTTCCATTTGATATTGATTTTTGGCTGAAATATAGCTACCTACTTTAACTTACGTTAGCTGTAGGCAGGTATAGGGAGTTAACCTCTAAAATAGAGTACATTAACCTTACTATGTGTAGATATTTTAATTGACATGCTAAATATTTATTTGGGGGCATTAAGTAACCGAATGGAGCTATTTTTATATATTCCTGTAGGATTTCTTTTCTAGATGGTCAAAAACACAATGTAAGTTCGTATCAATTACTAAAAAATTGAACACCACTGTGTCGAGACTGACCAGTAGTTTCAAGGCATCGAAAATGTCCTCGTGACCACATGACGTAATAGCAAGATATTTTTGCAACACAGGTTAAGAAATATTTTATTTAATACATCACACTTTCAATGGAGTCAATGTATTTCACAATTCTTTATCTCAATAACCAAGAAAAAAGCATTAAATTCACATTACTTATCTTACAAGGTTCATAACTATCATCATATCTTGAATTAAACAAATTATAAGACAATAAAGTACTTTGGGGAACACTAAATGGCAAAAATTGCACCTTTAGCGTTTTGAACATTCTTATAAATAGGAATTTGTTTAATATACCTACCTGTAGGTAGCGTATCACTGTGGGCACTATGCTTGTATTGACTGCCCCTGCCCCTGTGGTCTGGTGAGCTTGCTTGCTTTCTAATCCACAATTCCCGACCGCGAAGTTTTCTTTAGCCACGATTATTCCCTATCCTCTATAGAGGGCTCAAGTACGAAATAGTGTCAATGGTTTATGGATTTAGGAAGATAAAAAACGAACGAGCGAACAACATTGCCGTTAGCAATAGCTGTTCTAAAGACAAAGGTCACCGATATGACTCATAAGTTAGGGGTGGCATAAATACATATAAGGGAGAGATGCCTAATTTATACCAATTTACACATTTTATTTGCTCTAATTGTGACTTTTGAATTATTTAAATAACGGCATCTTAATTCCAAACATATTAGAGTGATTTATCCAAAAAGAAAAGTTTATTTCAAGTTAACATACAGTCATTAGGTTCAGTTCTCTAGATGCCCGCAATGGGTACAAATTAGGCTACTGGTTTCGTAAATTATACCACATAATTTTTTGCACAAACAATTTATTTTCCTTTGCAATTAGTACTACATTTTGTAAAGATTTTCTTACTCATGCACATTCAGAATGGGCCCATGTTTTACACTTTAAGCATCTAATTATTTCATCTGCAAGTAGAAGAATTCGTAGACTCTTTCTCTGTTGAATCCTTTCGCTCGAGACATGCATGTGGCCCCTGGCTACCTACAAGACAATTTGGGATGTCTCTTCAGAAATGCATAATACAATTTCTTTCCTGCTTGGCCCTTTTCACAATTGAAATTATATGGTAGTTCATTTCTCTCCGCTATATCAAACGTGAGTTAATCCAAATATCATTTCTTCAAACTTTAAAATGTAAGTTTCCAGGTGGTTTTTGAATTTCTGTCGAAAATACTGAGGTTCTTCCAAGCGGTCTCACATCGCCATTAGCAGCTACATTTTTGTTTTTGGCGTGCCTTAGTATTGTAAGCTTTGGCACATTGTGCATTCGAGCACATTCGTTTGTTCCATGATCGCCATTGATATCTAGGCATGTAGCGACAGTAGGTAAAACCTAGTGACCATCTCCCGTACTGTCACTTAGTTGCTATATTCAAAAAATACACATGATTACAAAGGAACACAATTAAATATATCTACCTACCTACCTACCTACCTGCCTGCCTGCCTACCTACCCACCTACCTGCCTGCCTACCTACCTGCCTGCCTACCTACCTACCTACCTGCCTGCCTACCTACCTACCTGCCTGCCTACCTACCTACCTACCTGCCTGCCTACCTACCTACCTACCTGCCTGCCTACCTACCTAAATACCTACCTACCTACCAACCTACCTACCTACCTACCTAGCTACCTACCTACCTACCTGCCTGCCTGCCTACCTACCTACCTACCTGCCTGCCTACCTACCTACCTACCTGCCTACCTACCTACCTACCTACCTACCAACCTACCTACCTACCTACCTACCTACCAACCTACCTACCTACCTACCTATCTACCTGCCTACCTACCAACCAACCCACCCACCCACCTACCTACCCACCTACCCACCTACCCACCCACCCACCTACCCACCTACCCACCTACCCACCTACCCACCTACCCACCCACCCACCTAGCCACCCACCTACCCACCTACCTACCCACCTACCTACCCACCCACCTACCCACCTACCCACCTACCCACCTACCCACCTACCTACCTACCTACCTACCTACCTACCTACCTACCTGCCTATACCTACCTACCTGCCTATACCTACCTACCTACCTACCTACCTACCTAGCTACCTACCTACCTACCTACCTACCTACCTACCTACCTACCTACCTACCTACCCACCCACCTACCTAGCTACCTACCTACCTATACCTACCTACCTACCCACCTACCTACCTACCTACCTAGCTACCTACCTACCTATACCTACCTAGCTACCTACCTACCTACCTAGCTACCTACCTACCTACCTACCTAGCTACCTACCTAGCTACCTACCTACCTACCCACCTACCCACCCACCCACCCACCCACCCACTCACCCACCCACCCACTCACCCACCCACCTACCTACCTAGCTACCTACCTAGCTACCTACCTAGCTACCTACCTACCTACCCACCTACCCACCCACCCACCCACCCACTCACCCACCCACCCACTCACCCACCCACCTACCTACCAGAATATGAAGTCCGGAATTTTTCAATATATAATTTTGTGCATTTGTACTGTTTTATATAATAATTTTTATTATTTGTAATGAAAGATTGACGGACCAGTTTAAAAATCTAGAAATTAATACGTCTTATTGTATTAAATAAAACTTTTTTTATTATATGTATATTAAAATAGTTACAAGTTAATGACTTGTATGTGATCAATTGCATTATATATGTTTTTTGAAACGCCAGTATGATATAAAAATATGTAATGGAAGTTCACTACCTATATTGTATCGATACATTATAGGAAACTGAAGCCGATACAAATTATGCAGCGTCCACAAGTTCTCTTTGTTCAATTGTTGCAGCCTAAGGGTTTTTGATACAAATCTGTAACGCAATGAGAATTACAGTAGGTAGGTAAGTATATTAATGTAGGTTTGGATAATACGAGAGCATTGTGGAACATCACTTACCTACCCTTCGGGAGTATTTCTTCTAGGAAGATAATGGAAAAACTAGATTGAAACTATCTAAATCAAGTCGTTGAGCTCGCGTCTGCACAACTCAATTCACATGCTCCTTCTCTATAGTTCACAACATTTGGCGTGGATGGATGGCGTCATTTATCAGGGAACCAATTTTTAAGAAAGTGGTACAATTTAGGCAACAGTACAAATTATGCAGCCCTCCCCTATACACTTGCATTTTAAATAGTTTTAAAAATCATAGTGATGTATCATTTTGTACCGTGAATCCAATAACACCCCACAGAAAAAAATGAAAGAAAGACAAACATAGATAGGTAGGTATGTGCTACACACTTCGGAGTGAAGGCGTGAACTTGGCAAGTTGTGCTCTACCACTTGGTGTTAATGTTAAGTATGGCAGCTTCTCAGCACTCAAGCTGTGTTCTTTCTGTATTTACAAAGAAATGAGCTTCTTTTCTACAATTTTACTTTGAACTGCTTTTTCTGAGATTCATCTTTCTGGTATAAATGATGCGCTTTCTCAAGGACTGCTCATGGTAGCTAAATCCCATTTTAAGATGACAGAAAAACAGCTCTTGAGTTATGTTGTGGCTCTTCTTTGGTGTTAGATAGATGGCTAATTCTTAAAAAAATAATTGATGACAAATTGAAATTAAAAACAGTATAGGTAATTTTATTTATTGTTAATTTTATGTTTTTCAAAATGTCCATACTTCTATAGCTACAAAAGTATTAAATATCGACTTCATTTATTAAAGCGTATAAAGATAAACAAATTATACCTCAAACGTCATGCTGGCATATGGGTAGGCGAAGCAGGAGTTACCTAAAGCTGTCGCAAAATCTGATGACGCGTGGCTCGACACTAAATTCAATCATAGTCTTGTCTAGGAAGAACAGTAATAGTGCGCTATCAACCGCAATTAAATTTTGCGACAAGCATAATTAAAGTGCGCTGCTGCGCTATTTTACATTGTCGGTAAATTTACAGACATTATGTAACGCTCTTTTAGGGCTGTGGGGATTCGTGTAAACTTCCTCTGTGCTGCCACATAGCCGGACTCAATATCTTGTGGCTTGTGTGCCTCAAAATGCAAAGTGCTCTAAAATTTGGCATCTTCAGCCTTTAAACGATTATATAGATACTCACTTATTTCGCATATTATTAAGTACCTTTTACTATTGCACGAACAGATTATAAGCATAATATTTCTAACAATATTTGTTATTTACAAAATTTAGATGGAATAAATGGTTAACCAAATGTTCGTTACTACGGTAAGCAATATTATTGATATTACACTACAAGCACAAGGAACAGACACAAGCATGTGAATTGGTTAACCTGTTCATTAATAGTAATAGTAGGAATAATAATAATAATAATAATAATAATAATAATAATAATAATAATAATAATAATAATAATAATAATAATAATAATAATAATAATAATAATAATAATAATAATAATAATAATAATAATAATAATAATAATAATAATAATAATAATAATAATAATAATAATAATAATAATAATAATAATAATAATAATAATAATAATAATAATAATAATAATAATAATAATAATAATAATAATAATAATAATAATAATAATAATAATAACAATAATAATAACAATAAACAATAATAACAATAAACAATAATAACAATAAACAATAACACCAATACTCCCTGCATGCCAGGAAAAACGGGAAATCAAATGTTCCGATGCCGTGGTGTCGGTATACTTACCTATAGGTGAATCAAAAAAGTAAGTAACACTTGCTCGCCACAAGAGCACGCTGTGCGTCGTGACGGTGTTCTGTGTGCAGCAAGCTACAGTAACTGCTGACTCATCCGATAGGTAGGGTGGTGTGGTATCCCGTCGTGTTGTGTGAGTAGAGCAGGCCTGGCTCAATGGCATGCCAACTGGATATTCACTCCAAATTGGAGGTGCGTGAAACAATCAGATTTCTGTGGCCTAAACAGCTTACTTACATGGACATTCATTGTGAAATCACTGCTTTTTATTGTGGACATGTAGTTTTTCACCGCAACACCTCACACGGCCCACCAAACGTCGGAACTGCCACAGCGATTCAAGTGGGAGGTAAGACAACATCCCCCATACAGTTCAGACTTAGCACCATGCGATTACTACGTGTTTAGTAATGTGAAAAAGGATCTTAGTGGACGACAATTCCTAAACGATGAGGAGGTGCAAGCAGCTGTGTCCAGCAGGTGATTACACAGCACTGGAGCTGATCTCTACACATCCAGAATCGAAAAGTTGGTTGCCCGATCCGATAACTGTTTACAGTCTCTTGGGGACTATGTGCGAAAGTGGACTTACATTGTATGTTGCCATAGCTGTGTTGCCTATGTGTATGTGGTTTAGCAAATTGCCATAACTTGAAAGTGCAAGTTACTTTTTGATTCGTCCTCGTACTATTGTATCCACAACTGGAGCTAAATTGTCGCATTCTGTTTATTTGTAGGTATTCACTTTCGCTGGAACTAAGTATTTCATCGATGTGCCTTGGATTACTTACAATTTATAAGAAACCTTGAAATGATTGAAAGGATATGCATAACAAGGTTTTTGTTGTTTATGTCGATTGCGAACTTAAATACATGACTAATTTTGAAGAACCGAACGATATAACGCGTGTTGAGGCGTTTAGTGGTTTGTTACCGAAAAAAATCCAGAAGATTATACGAAGGAGCGTACACTTGTTTTAACGGCGTTTACTGAACAATGTACAAATGTTGGAAAAGTAGAAAAATTCAATGTCATAGTCGGGATTTGAACCAGGGATTTTCCGGTCTCCGTACAGTTGCTCTAACCACTGAGCTACCATGACAACATGCCGACACTATATTAAATTCTCCAATTTTTTATGGTGTTAATGATGATGACAATGATGATGATCCGTGGTTCAAATCCCGGCTATGGCATTCAATTTTTCAGTCTGATCCTACCTTTCCGGCTTTGTCGTTCACACGGCTATTATGAAGGAACAACCTCCAATGTACCTTCAAAGGTATTCAGAAAATGTCTTGTTTATTTCACAGAAAGAGCGAAGTAATACAAGTAGGTATTCTAAAGCGGGTGACGATGTGTATTTGTTATTTAAGGTAGGTAATTAGTAGATATACCTATTATTCAGAGTGCTGTAAAACACATACAATTAAAGTTGTTGGTAATTTATTACAGTTTCACGGGCGATCAGCCGTGTGAGGTTTAAAAATATTGAGCTTTCGGCCATTCTAAACTCCATGGCCTTCGTCAGAATGAAAATGACCGTTAGACTAGACTAGACTAGACTACCAGATGGCAGGCTGAGACTGGTAGTCTAGTCTAGTCTAGTCTAACGGTCATTTTCATTCTGACGAAGGCCATGGAGTTTAGAATGGCCGAAAGCTCAATATTTTTAAACCTCACACGGCTGATCGCCAGTGAAACTGTAATAAATAACGTGCGCCGTGAATGCTTTAAATCTTACATTGTTGGTAATTATTCACAAGCCCCGAATTCTTAGATTATGATCTATTTTGTTCCCTAGTCCCTAAATTTCAGCTTATTTTAATGTTTTATGTACCAACGAGTAGAATTTTACCCAGCCTATATTGACGTAATTTTATCTTAGGACCTAATAAGAGCTATTTTTCATGATTGAACCTTAAGGTACTTAAAGTAGTTATTTAAGCAAATAGAGTACATTTCTTTATATAAAATATTTTAAAAGCGGAAGATCATTTAAATAAGGAAAATGTTAAACAATTATGATAAAATCTTGCGCAATATTCCGACAACTTACTTACTTAAAATAACAAACTGTAATTAAAAGATCCGCCAACGATTGATATAATTTTACCTAGACTAATTGATAGGTAAATGTGGTTTTCAGAGGCACGCGAAATTTCTGAACGTGTAACCTTTACATGCCGCAACAGTGGGTTAAAACTTGTGGTAAACAGTTAATAGCCCTATTGGGTTCTATGTAGATATTATTGCACCTTTCATTAGAGGGGGTTGCAACAATTAACATGCACTATAAAATCCAGTTTTACTGGCCTGACTGATTTCAAGGTCGTAGCAATAATCCGTCGCGTTCTCTGTGTGCAAGAGTCGAGAAGTTCACACCTCCTACTTGATGTGGAGTGGATCGCAGTTTCTCCTCTTTGAAGCGCGTTTTAAAGGAAGACAGAAGAGAGTTTCAAGGGACCTGCTTCACTGTTCAGTGTCATTCTAGCTGTGCAAAATGAGTAGTGACAATTCTTGCACGCGTAGTGTTTAACATTAATTGTATCGTTTTCAGTGTCATACAAGCAAAATGCATAGGTAGGTAGATACCTATACTGAGAACTTTTGCGCACGCAGTAGGTATTCGGAAATAAATGAAATGTTCCTTAGTGCCACACTAATCATACATGTATTCAACTTAATACTTTCAAGTAGCTACATACTAACGTTATAGTTAATTTAACTTTCTACAATTTAAAGTTAGTGTTATAAACACAATGTCAGGCCCAGTAATTTATACCAATATATCTATACCTATTACAAGAATGCTATAAATTCATAAATTGAAATAAAAGGTCCTATAAAATCCCCTTATACCTACTTACTGATTAAACCCAATTATAAATTTTTAGAACCTAAAATAGGGGCTTGGTAATTAGATAACGATTTAATGCTTTTGTAGTTGCATTGGTTTATTAGTGAATATTTTATGGAATATTAATCATACGTTTCATTATTTTCATTGTTGGTTAATATTTCTCTCCCATTTTTAATAATCTAGAAAACAACATTTAGCTCCCGTTATGAAAATAAATATTTTTAGTGTTTTCAAATTATCACATTATACCTACCTATGTAGGTAACTAGGTTGCAGAGAGAGAGAGAGAGAGAGAGAGAGAGAGAGAGGAGAAGGGGGAGAGGAGGATAAGGCTACTTAGTTCCGTTCTCACAAATGCAGAATCAAGAAGGTATTTCCGACCCGTGTTCGTCCATCCCTACCCTACCCTTCACAGACACAACTTCATTTATTTACCTACTCTACGTTGGATTACTCTACAGATAATCCAATATTTACAACTAATAACAATTAATTTACTAAATATATAAACATCCGCGTTCATTTGCTTTTGATTGCATGAGCACAGCACACCACACATTTTGTGTTTGCAAGAACGTTGCTCCAACACGAAATTACACAAGTTACAGATATTGCTAATTTTTTTTCAAAATGGGAAGGGAAATATTATTTGCGTACGGAACTCACCACTGCTGTAAGATCTAAAGATGGAATGGAATCATCTCCGGAGAAATAGCTGAAGGGATCTCTATTTAAAAAAATCTCATGTGTTGCATTCACATGACTTTCTCTACTCTTGTACTAACCATTCTTACAAACTCTTATTCCTATATCTTCTTCGTGTTAGTTGAGATAAACATTTGTACAAATTACCTTATTGCTTATTTCCTTGTATGTGCAAGGGGAATATTAGAATACAGTTGGCTTTGGGCGATAGTCAAATCTTTTAAAGCTTTCAAATTACGTTCTCTTTGCACGGCCTAGAGATAAAAAAATGAATAAGGACCTCCCATTTGAGAAAAGTTTAAGCATTGCAAAACTGACACAAATAACAAGGAATATCTCCGGAATGGTTCACTCTACAAAAAAGAAAAAAAAAAGTGCATTTGGACATAAATTGAGTGTTTTAGCAAGATCTACATTTTTGTACAATAGGATTTGGACTATCTCTTATGGTTTACCGCTTAAGCAAAAGTCATCAAACATAGGCTATAGTCGGAAAATTCAAAATATACATTTCATTTGCTATAAAAATATCTCAAACACGTGGCATTTTAATCAAAATCGTTAGAGCCGATTTTGAGAAAATTAAACTTTCCATCAAATTCTCCATGTAAAGGGTAATTTAGGGTGGAGGAATTTTGTTCAAAATCTTCGTGTCGCATCCTTGAAAGATATCTTAAATACCAACTTTGGTTTTTAACCGACTTTTCGTTTTTGAGTTATGCTGTCCATAGACAGACAGATAGACAGACAGACAGACAGACAGACAGACAGGCAGAAGGACAGACACACACATGTACACTCACACACAGGACTTTTTCTAAAAAAAAGGGCCTCAAAACATATTTCCAGTGAAATCTCGAGATCGATATTTTACATCGAATACAGTATTTCCCCTTCTTACTAGATGTATGTAGCAGAGAAAGTAAAATGGCCGTGCGACAGAATTCGAATAACCCAGTGCAATGAAAGGTGGAAAGGGATGAAGAGGGAGGAGCGTTGGAGTGGGAGAATGGGCGAAGGGAGAGGTATAGGAAAGTAAGGAAGAAGAGAAAAATCTCTCTATTTAACGCAATAACGCGAGAAGTCAATAGATCGACCACATTTAAAGTAATAGGAACCAATTTTGGTAGTCACTCTGGAGTAAGCTATTACCATGTGAAAACACAGCAAAATTGATTTTACAATTAATGTAGAACATAAAAATATTGCTAGATTGTTATTAGCTGACTCATCTAATATTTCTGTATTATCCCTGTGCATTTTTTCAACATAGGGCTTCTTGGCACTAGAAGGTTAAGATAAATTACCTTTAGGTAATTAATTATGGCAGAACAACCAATTTTAAAAAATTCTCGAACCATTGAACGGTCTATTTGCTTTAGTTGATACATGGGTTAAAGTTTTTCAAGAATACAGCACTTGTCATAGGAGCATTAATAGTATCACGTTTCAAATGAACGGATAATGTGGAAAACAAGCGAAATAATAGATATCAAGGCATCCGCCCATGCAACTTCATAAACATAGCAGGTGCACTGGGAATATGTGCAACATTTATGTTTACTGGAGTCACATTCCGGGATCAGCGAGCACAGTTAACTTGCCATAACGCATGATGCACTTGGGTTAAGCGGTGTTTATGTTGACATGGAGCCGCCGCTGATAATCCCAACCACCGAACATTAAATGTGAGAAATAGGTCTTAACGCACTCGGGGAGTAGAAAATAATTGTTTGTACTCACGGAAAACGCATGTAAAATAAAACAAATGTCGCAGATATTTCGTATCAAGCAGAATATATTGCCCCTATATTGAAACGAATATGCCTATAATGATACGATACGCATGCTACTACTACACCAATGCCAACGTATTTTAATAACCCTGAAGTAAACATTATTT
>CM060964.1:195728160-195780660 GCA_030765045.1 Tenodera sinensis | reverse complement strand
CGACTTCTGTCAAAACCATTAAAAAGTACGTACAGCTGTCTTTTATTACGGCTTAAGGCCAGGTCCTTCCATATTTATATGGTCCCTCTTAATTTTGGATTAAGCCTACGTACCCAGATCCAGTCTAAAATTATTCACGCAAACAATTGGCTCTCACAAGTTACTTTGTTGCTCACTGTGGCAAGACATTTTGCGAAAGTACAATATCTCCTACATGGCAACAGACGTCTTCAGTTGGTATTGAGAAAAATCTCGTATGTAGCTTTACTTTCTCTAAACATCTTTCTTATTTCCTCTCCTGCATAATTCTAGCCATTTGATTGGCAGGTTACTTATGCCATCCCTAAAGATGGGTAGAGAGTTGCACTATCAATAAAATGCCTATATTATTAGTTGAGTGATTTTGAGGTAAAAAAAAGTCTGATGTGTTGCACTCACATGACTTTCTTTACTCTTGAACTAACAATTCTTACAAACTCTTATTCCTATATCTTCTTCGTGTTTGTTGAGATAAACATTTGCAGAAATTATCTTATTGCTTATTTCCTTGTAGGTGCAAGAGGAATGTGGGAATACAGTAAGGCTTTGCGCGATAGTCAGATCTTTTAAATCATTCAAATTCCGTTCTCTTTGCACGTTTAACATATAAAAAATGAACAACCACGTTGCATTTCACGAAAATTTAAGTTTTCCGAAACTCACACAAATAACAAGGAATACCTACCTCCGAATGGTTCACTCTACAAAAAATTTATTCGAACGTAAATTGTGTGCTTTAGCAAGATCTGTATCTGTTGTATAGTAAGATTTGGTCTATCTCTAACGGTTTACTAGTTATTCAAAAGTCATCCAGAGTAAATAGGACTACATGGGCTATAGCCAGAAAATTCAAAATATACATTTCATTTGTCATAAAAATATCTTAAACATGTCATTTTAATCAAAATCGTTAGAGCCATTTTCAAGAAAATAAAAATTTTAGAAAAATTTTTTATGTAAAGGGTAGTTTAGAGTGGGGCTATTTTCTTCAAAACCTTCGTGCCGCATCCTTGAAAAACATTAAACTTAAATATCTACTTTGGTTTTTAACCGACTTTTCATTTTTGAGTTATGCTGTCCACAGACTGGCAGACAGACAGACAGACAGACAGACAGACAGACAGACAGACAGACCCACAACACACACACACACACACACACACACACACACACACACACACACACACACAAACACACAAACGAAACTTTTTCTAAAAATGCTTTTTCTGTATTCAGGGGCTCTCAAAACATATATTTCCGGTGAAATACTAACATCGAATTTTTGGGTGGAATACAATACTTCCTCTTCTTACCAGTAGAGAAAGTAATAACCATGGCAAGAGATTACGATAACACTTAATTTATTTAATGAAGATTCTTAATACCGTGTATAAGCATTAGTCTGTTATGTAATAATAATAATACAGGACATTCATTATTATTATTATTATTATTATTATTATTATTATTATTATTATTATTATTATTATTATTATTATTATTATTATTATTATTATTATTATTATTATTATTATTATTATTATTATTATTATTATTAAATATAGATTATTGCAGTGTAAATGAGGTATTCATATTGATAAATGTAGCGAAGATTATAGCTCCTTGTTGATGATTTTTCCAGCAATGAGATTTGGTTCTTCAAGATAGGTAGGTAGGTAGGTAGGTATAGTTATCAGCGCTTGGAGCGGGGCGTTACAATCCTATTCGGGACGGGCGGGCGGGCGGGCGGGCGGGCATTATTTTACACTCAGTTTCACTCAGTCTAGGTAGGTGCTCCAAAGGAAGCGTTTGTCAGGTGGCTATTGTGCATTTCGATTGCTAATTGTTAGAGACCGGATGTTAGGCACTTAAAAAGTTCAAAATAGGCAGGCAAAAAGGCAGTTTAAAGTGCAAAAATAGGCAAGCAAAATAGGCACCTAAACCGTGAAACTAGGTGCTATAAGTTTTACAGCTACATGCAAAAACGAAAAATAGATTAGAAAAATTCACACTATTTGGATGTATCTTGTTAATATTTGAAATAAAACATTTAAATCATGCCGTATTTAATCAAATCTACATATGCGATACATGTAGATTGACACACAAATCACATAATAGTGGGACCTAACCAAAACTCTGATGATCGGTACCTGTTCTAGTAATTTCGTTAATGCATCATTTTTAATACACAATAGCTTTTGTCAATCATTAACACTCATTTATTACACATAATGACGAGATATTTTTTCAAATGTTTCATTTTTAAGTTATGCCTCCTCTCAAATTGTACATTTTTGATGACTGAAAACGACCGTTTCACTTCTACTGATGTTATTGGAGCGTAGTTGAAGCGCGCAACATTTTATGAATCAATATCACTTGAACACTGTTTTCACCGTTAAGAATCTTTACTTGTTAAAAGCCACCATTCTCTTAAGGAATCCACTCCCAGTTTTCTCTTACATGGTGAGCTGCATCACCTGGGACATGAATTTTCTGAGTAACTTTATCCACAACTATATATGAATTTACCAGTGTTTTTTTCTCTCTTCAAGGCATTTAATGGCATCTGGTAACACAGAATAGTGAGCAAAGCATGTTTAAGGAACGTACGATATCTATTCATGAATCCATGAGATGCAAATTGCCTGTATGTCAAGCTTTTTAACCCAATTTTTCAATACAATGAGGGTGTTATGCTCGAAAAACGGAAATATGCATTTATGGGCAAAACTAGGCACATTCCAAGCTCCAAGCGTAGTAAGTTGAACGAAAATTAAGTCGCCTCTATGGCATCTATAGTAATTAATAATAGGCATTTTGCCTAGCATCCGGTCTCTACTAAAAATGTTACAGTGGGGTAGTCCATCTCTAGTTGTTTACATGAGGGGAAGTAGAATTCATTAAGGGATGCTTTTTCGGCCCCCTCCGTTTCACACTGAATACGTACCTACCTATAACATCGCTCCTTGGTTCTGGTTTGTTTCTTGAAATTTGTTTCAAATTAAACACAGAGAGAATTGACAACTGCTGATTGAAACTTCTCTTAGGTAAATGTGGAAAGCGTATGGACGAAAATATATTACTACATATTCTCATATTTCATTAATTTCGTACTAGGGATGGAAATAAATGAGTATTTTATCGCAGCTCAGTACTGTACGGGATTACAGAACTAGAACGTAAGTATAGAAATCTGATGTGTTGCACTCACATGACTTTCTCTACTCTTCTACTAACTATTCTTACAAACTCTTATTCCTATATCTTCTTCGTGTTAGTTGAGATAAACATTTGCAGAAATTGTCTTAGTGTTTATTTCCTTGTAGGTGCAAAGGGGGATATGGGAATACAGTAGGCTTTGTGCGATAGTCAAATCTTTTATATCATTCAAATTCCGTTCTCTTTGCACACTTAACATATAAAAATGACAGAAGTATAAGTTCTCCAAAACTCACACAAATAGCACGGAATATCTCCGAAATGATTCACTCTTAAAAAAAATAGACATAAGTTACGTGTTTTAGCAAGATCTATATTTTTTGTACAGTACGATTTAGTCTATCTCTTACGGTTTACTAGTTATGCATAAGTCATCCAGAGTAAATAGGACTACATGGGCTATAGCCAGAAAAACCAAGATATACATTTCATTAATGTCATAAAAATATCTCAAATATATGGCGAGTGAGTGTGTCGGGTTTAAGGGCCCTTCGAAGAGCAGCACTGTAAGAACAGAGAAGAATGAAGAAGGGCCACCGGGAGATGTGTTACACATTAAAAAACCGATGAAATAATAATAATAATAATAATAATAATAATAATAATAATAATAATAATAATAATAATAATAATAATAATAATAATAATAATAATAATAATAATAATAATAATAATAATAATAATAATAATAATAATAATAATAATAATAATAATAACAATAATAATAACAATCTTGTGTTTCACTTTAAACGGTCATTTTTAATACCGGTGCGTTGCGGTGACAATGAGCTGATGAGAGTGAATGGACCTGGAGTTCACTAGTAAGGACAAATTGTCAGATGAATTACTGCCGTTATGCTAGCAAGCTTTCAGTCCGGAATGCAAGATTCCCTCTACAGATTTTCATAGTTGTTAAATATGCAAATACAAACTTGTACTTGGGACAGGTATGCTTGCCGACTGAAGCTCACTATCGAGGCACAGGCGTTGCCGATTATCCCCGGATATGGTCACTTCGTGAGTTGTTCTATGTGTAGAACAAGATGAAGGGATAGATAGATGCTCGTGGTAGCAAACGCACCTAAAACGCTCGGCTATCTATCTTCGTCATTTTCAATCAGCGGTCCTTTTGACGTGAATTTATTATAAGAGCCTTTACTACCAGTATTATTGGAACTAATTATCTTTATTGTACTTTCTTTTTTGGATAAAATTTGTTTCACGAGGCAGATTCGGCAGCGTGTTGCGTTGAGAGACGCTGACATAGTCTTGGGTGTATCCCAATCGTGACATGCAATGCCGAACCTTCTCTTATTTATTTATAAACGCCATCATTGGGCGAGATAGAAACTGTTATAAACATGATTGGTTCATTAACATGTCCAGCACGTTAATAACTTGAAATCTACCTCTTCGCCTGTCTGCTGCCTTTGATTATCTCTCTTTTGCGCAGAAAGGATTATTTTATCAGCATGCGGTTGGTCTAATAAATTATTTCATTTGTTCAGAAAAACGCATGAGATGTAGGTATTGGTATAAACGAGACCTTCTGCACTTGTTGCTAAAGAGACATTTTAGGGTTAGTTCATACTGAGGTGCCAGGACTGACGATTCTGTATCTTACGAGAAACCAAACAAAAGGGAATCAAATAGGAGGAAATGGGTATGTTGCGGCTGTGGCGATTTCAGTTGTTCTGAGGAGACATGCTGACGTGCCAGGTTGAAGTTTAAGAACCAGTTTAGTTAAAACTTTTTATCAGTCTGTTTCTACAGTATTACCTACAACAGAAAATTTACTTTTCATTATTCTATTTACTTAACTTTGTGGGAATGAATGACTAGCACTAGGGTCGGGAAACGGAGGGGACTCTTGCACTTTGATCAAATGCATCCTTTGTGTTTACACCTCCAGGAGGAACGGGTGGGATAAAGGCCGACAGAGAGGTCCAGGTCCCTAACGAACCTAAGCTTAATGACCCGGTCACACCAACGGCTACTCAGCGAAAGCTTTCCTCAGGCGAATTGGGGAGAACTTGACCCATTTGTGGCGGCTCAGAGAGGGCTGCCATCTGGAAAGACAGAGAAGAACTTTCTAAAGAGGAAGCATCTGTCTGACGCCGACCACACTGCACAACCCCTAAGTCTAGCCAGAAGGGAAGCGAAGTGATAGAAAACGAGGAAAAGACAATTTGTGATAGAAGAGGAACTGTGTAATATTCAGTTTGCCAACTAGAGAAAATCAAGAAGAACCCATGGTCAGAGTGACAGGTTCTAGGAAGCGAACCCACGACCTTCCGTTATGCACCTTACCGTATGTAAAGGGTAATTTGGGATGGAGGATTCTCTTAAGACCTTCGCCTCACATCCCTGGAGGATACTGAAGTTAATATCAAATTTAATATATTTAACCAGGTTTTCGTTTTTGAGTTATTCTGTCTACAGACACCTCTCCCCCCCCCCCCATACACACAGGCACATACAAGGGCCTTTTTCTAATCATGCTTTTTTGGATTCAGGGACCCCAAAACATTAATTACCGGTAAAATCTCGATATCGAATTTTTGGGTGGTATAAATTACTTCCTCTGCTTGTGCTTACTACAGGTAAGCAACAGAGGAAGGAAAAAATCAGGCATTTTCCCTACTTTCGTGAGGAAATCAAGGAAAACATTGATTACAGAAAATAATGGAACATGGGACTGATAAAAGAATGTGGCATGCTTTATTTGTCAACCTATAAGTTTTAATTAAGCAATATGTTATTTATTTTTAAACAGGCGAACACATATTTTGCCCCCACCCATGTATAGCATTCCATGATTTTCTGATAATAATTTTTCTTACGATCCTCTCAGCAGAGTTGTAAAAAAGCCCGATTTTTAATTATATTTAGTACGCTTTGTGATAATGCATTTTCCTTTCATGGTTTGGGTTTTACATGAAAAATGGTTGCTAATTATTAGCGCTTGTCATATGGAGCGTATATGTGTGACCAAGCAGCCTTAGGGTCATTTGAAGGTCAAACCTGCAGGTCTGTCTTCAGAAAAGCTGAAATAGTCACAGCCATTACAGTATCTACATCTCTCCTGATTTGGGAGAAAACTGAGTGACTAGGCTGTTCTTGTGTA
This sequence comes from Tenodera sinensis, assembly GCA_030765045.1. Classification (NCBI taxonomy): domain Eukaryota; kingdom Metazoa; phylum Arthropoda; class Insecta; order Mantodea; family Mantidae; genus Tenodera; species Tenodera sinensis. The sequence continues at coordinate 195,774,269 of CM060964.1, read as the reverse complement.
AATACACTCTCATGAAAGTTTTTCTAATATCTAACCCGCATCGCTGTGTTAACGGTCCAAACAAGAGTTTCTTCATTTTAGTAGGTGATAGAGAAACTGTAACCTGTCAGAGAGTGTACATTCATCCATGTAAAGCTCTTTCTCGTCATCGTGTAAATATACACTCTTTATTACTATGTATTAACGAATTGTATGGATGTATTTTAATTATCCTGTTAGTTTGGGAGAAAATAAATGTTAAATACCAGACTCTTTTGCTTAAACTTATACGCAACATAGACACTGTTAGTTTAATAACATCACAATTAAGAATTTCAGAAAAAGTTAATTCTATCATTATTTTAATCTATTGTTTATAAGAAGATATACTGTAAAGCACCCTATTTAAAAAAAGACGATAATAATTAAAATTAAAACATACTGCAACAGATATTTAGCACATAGGTGCGGCTATCTGTAGTAAGCCAGATGAGAGGCGTTACATAATATGTCATAATGCAGTTTGTGAACGTAAGAGTAACATGGTTGAAATTTTGGGTGGGATAGAAATAGTTTATATTAGCTGCTTTTGAAATCCATGGAATATATATATATGTGGGAAACTTAAGCATTTGGCGGCGGCTAATATTGCGCCTCTCAGAGAACTATATTTGTGCTGTTCATGAAGTTGTTGATGTTGAGCGGTGTGCCGTATGGATATAGGCTCTTCATTCGCGACAACCTGAGGTATTCGCTATCTCACATCAACAATTCTGAAACAAACATTGCGGGAAAAGGATCAGTTGTTAGTGATACCGTTAGGTTGGCTAGTGGACAAATTAAGGTCTCGAGGGTATACACGTTGTTTTCTTAATCATGCTCTCTTTTTTTTTTCTTTACCTGATTACCGTCCCCTTATTTAGGACTTACGTGCCTAGGGTCAGACGTCTGTCGGGGAGCAGGCGAACCTATGGACAGGAAAGGGTGAATACCTGGACAGCAAAGCACCAGGTATGAGTGTGAGGAAGGGCATTATAACCCAGGCGAAATCGATAAATGGAAAGGTGATGATGGAGCAGCTGGTGTAATGAGTGGCGGGGGAAACTGGAAACCCCGGAGAAAACCCACCCAGACGCCGCTTCGTCCACCACAAACACCACATGCAGGTCCCGGGCCGCCTAGGTGGTAGGCGAACGGTTTAACCGCTCGACCACGATGTCGCCTTTACTCATAATCAAAAGCTTTAAATATCAACTTAATTTTGGATTACAAGAAAGAGATGTAAATAAATTATACTTTTATATGCTGGATAGCTATAATAGCTACCTACTCAATGCCCTCTGGTTACTGCACTCAAAGGAAATTTAGCCTCCGTGCTATGACATCTACATGGTGCAAAAGTTCATGCATACGGAGAAGCAAGTCAAATCCTCATTCTTGTCTCAAATAGAGATAGGTAATTAGAAAATGTCAACAAAATAGAGAGAGGGGTTCCCTAGACAGCTTGAACATCCCTCACCCAACAAAGATTAGATTTCTTTCTCTAAGGAACATGGGTGAATTAAATAAGCATTAGTGGTCAGCATTTTGAGGATAATGTGATGGTAGATAGTTATACGCGCTTCCGTTCCTGTGCAAATGATTATAGACACTTCCGTTTTCTTTATGGAGGATCGGATGCCAAAGTTGCCTTTTCGCTGATAAAATGTGCAGGGAAGTAATGTATTTGACTTGTGTTTGTGATCTGCCTCGTACAGTGTTATGTTTCGTTGTTGTAGTTTTAATTAAGTCTCTAACCTCCTAATGGGATATTAAGTGAATGCAGGAAAAAGCAACCTGTGGCATGATTCCAAAGCATTCATATCTGATTGGACAAGTGATCCAGATGAGCCTGCTGGGTGAACAGATGGACCGGGTAAGATACCTACTACACAGGAAATTCACAGACCGCAGATATCCGTGCGGAACGTTACGTACCCCCATTGTTCAGTCTCAAGACAACCTTTGGCAACACATATAGATTAATAGCACTGCTTAACTCCGAACAGCTTTTCCACTCTTGTTTAAACAGAATGCCCATCTGAAGTAAACTTTACAATAAAACATATTTTTTCAAATATAACTCTATTGCTTTTGATTAAAATACTACTTATTTAAGAGACTGTAACGAGAAATTAAGTATATATTGAATATTATATAGATAGTCGATGAAGTTCTCTTCAATCTCATTTAATTTTATGAGCTGTAACAGCAAAGAGAGGTATGAAACCTTATAGCAGGAAAATGTAGAGTCCATGAAAATATGCAAGATATGTACGTCAAGTCAACTCTTTCGATACATTAACCATTTCCGAAATATTTGTTGTTGTATGTTCAAGTTTTCCCAGGTTGATGTGGCAACTATGCAACTCGACTGAACATATGTGCTTCTTCAAATATTTGGTCTTTATATTTAACCACTGTCAAAGTTAATTGCGCTTTGATAATAAAACTGCTTTTTCACACTAACCATTTGTAGGCGCTAAGTTGGAAAGCTGAATTAGGTTTCAAATTTTAACATAACCGTGCACTAAACTCTGTTAATCTTTAATTGAAGAACGATGCCGAAATCAGTCATCATTCTCTCACTTTACAAAAAGCACAATTTTGTACTCAGTATATCCATGTTGTAGAAATCTCGGAATGACGCACTTTCCTACAAGTTGTGCTCCCGAACGTATTGTTGAATTACTTGTCTTTGTACGAGTAGGTGTATCTAGCCTCTCCTATAACGTAGGTATCTCAGCATTCGTCAGTGCTGCAACTTTCTCTCATGTACGGACATAAAACCTTTGCTATAGAATAAAGAATTTAAAGTGATGAACTTACCTTCTTCATGAGGTGCTAATCTTATTGTAAGCACCAACTCTCACAGTTGGTAGGTAAATGAGTTTTGAAGAAACGCGCGGTAAACGCATAAATGAGAAATTGGCACTCAAAGTAGCATTATCGGCAGAGTAAACTTTTTGGGTACAAGGAACATGTTTAAATAAGTTTAATATTTAACACAGCACATTTTATGCTATATCAGTTATATACCAGGATATACGTGTGAAAATATCCTTTCATAAATGTTTTGGCGGCGCCGTGGCCGAGCGGTTAGCGCGCACGCCTACCACCTAGGCGGCCCGGGTTCGATCCCAGGGACCCGCATGTGGTATAAATGTGTTGTTATGACACATACACAACTAATTTAACAGCACTATTTGAACTTACTTAGTCTTGACTGAACAAAATTCGAACAAATCCAATTTTGATTGTAAATAAATTAAACTTATTTTATTTTAAAAATTTGATTTTTAATTTGATAAAGAATATATAACCCTAGAATCTGTACATGGAGACAAAATTGGTTTACTAAATGTTATAAAACTGCATATTTGTATGAAATATCTAATATGCATTAAAATCTGCATCTCAAGATGAAAATTGACAGATGTATCAAGAAAGAATTGAATACAATCTCCATTCTTGAAAACTATGACAGTATGAACTAATCCGAATTTGAGTACATAAAAATAATATTTAGTGGAGGAATTGAAACACAAAGTTAAAATGTTTAGTCAAAGCAAGCAGAGGTCATAGCCAAAAGTATATGGAAAGTAAATAAATGTTTGTTAACGACCTGTCAATTGCCAGGATCATATCAGCATCAACGGTGTACCAGGATTTTGTCCCGCAAGAGTTCCTTTTACATGCCAGTAATTTTACTGACACGGGGCTGTCGTTTTTAAGCACACTTAAAAACCATCGATTTGGCCTGGGTTTGAACCCACTACCTTGGGATTAGTAGGTCAGCGTCTAACCAACTGAGCCACTGAAACTATATGGAGCTATCCACGTTTGAATGAAGTGGTTCCGTTTAGACAGCCAAACTTTTAGCAATTCTTTGAATTTTGGTTAAAAATAGACGCAGATATTGGTGGATTCGGAAAATTAGGCTTAACTTCTGACCGATATTTGCTTTTCAGTTTGGAACGCCGCTTCCTAGTATTAATTGAAAATCTGAAGTGCTTATTTTACCCTATATTCACACCTCCAGGTCGGTTAGCGCGCTCGCCTACCACCTAGGCGGCCCGGGTTCGATCCCAGGGACCCGCATGTGGTATTCGTGGTGGACGAAGCGGCGTCAGGGCGGGTTTTCTCCGGGTACTCCGGTTTCCCCCGCCATCTCATTCCACCGGTGCTCCATCTTCATGTATCATCAGTGTCACCGCCTGCGGTGCCGTAGTAGTAAAAGCGGGCGTTAAACACTACAACAACAACACCTCCAGGTCATTTAAAATCTCCGAAAAACGTGACGGGAGTGAAATCCACAATCTCCGATGATTGATTCAAGAGCTTCTCTTACCTTTACTGATAACATAGGTATGAGTGCGTTATATTGGTTTATTGCAAACAGCCCAATGTTTTGTGCGTGCGGTTTTCTTCTGACTAATACGTATTAGTGATTTGAGTTCATTGTTGCTTGCCAGAATGCTAAAATAATTAAATACATTGGTTACAACTATTATTTTATAAGAGAGAATGGAAAATTATCGTATATAAAACCAGAGAACAAAATCTGAATTTAGTTTCAAAATAGTGCTTTATGAAAAATGTCAAATCATGAATGAAATTGCAATTTGTCATTGGCGTTGGCATAGCTTTGGAATCAAAATAATTTTCCTTTCTTTGGGTAACTGTCACATATACCACTTTTAATTAAAAAGCTTAAAAACAACTTTTTTACATTTAATAACTGTGGTTGCAAGACTTTTATCTTCATTACCGTCTTAAAGTCAATCACTTAAGACGCGCGGTTTTAATAAGATGAAATAGTCAGCGCAAGACATTCCAGCGGTTCTGCTTGACTTAAAACCACAATTTTATAATTAGGTATCTGTAGATATATATTAGTCATTTATAAGGTCTCAGTTGTTTCATTCCGATTTGAACCAGAAGATGTTAAGGTTGTAGCCATGCGCTATTTGATGTACCCCAGGCTTGTTGTCCTTCAATTGAACAATTGAAGTCTAAGACTTCGCGGGTGATCAGTCGTGTCAGGTTTATGAAGGTCTATACTCTATGGCCGGGGTCTCCAAACTACGGCCCGCGGGCCAAATCCGGCCCGCCAGTGTCTTCAATCCGGCCCGCGACTGCTCATGGTTCGTTACTGTTGTTTTTTTAAGTTAACTGTGTCATGAATCACAAATTTACGTATTTATTTAATTTTAATGTATCAATTAATAACAAAATAAATTCTTACAATATTATTTGAGTCAGTTGCATATTATTACAAATCAACGTAAATATTAACACACATATAATAATACAATAATATTTACAATAATATTTATTTATAATGTTTGGTTACAATAATTCTGTTGCTGTGATAAGTTAGATTGAAAAAAAAAACAAAAAAAAAACTTAATATTAGCTTGTTTTATTTAGTCTGTTTTCTTTACTTGCTAGGTAAAGTTTAATGACAGGTATAATAATCAGTCAATTAAATTTAAATATTATAACTAACAGATAATTGAAATGAATTTCGTTAACATTAGTGAACATTCCGCGGTTTCACCCTCGGTAGTTATGTTGGGGTAAAGAGTATCGTATATGTATGTAAACCGAAGTTTGGAATGTACCTACATATATATCCTAAATATCACACATGATTTTTATCCTAAAAATCCCTCAGGGACGGAAAAGCTAAATTAACGCGAATGAAACTGCGGGGTGTCCCCTTCTGAAAAATGCTAATGAGATTTATGTAACTGCGGTTTACCACTTACAATATTTTGCAGTTGTGGACCAATTTTACTTGTACCAATTATAAAGAGATATTTAAGATGATCATCGGTTAACTTAGATCTGTAAACATTCTTTGTGTACTTCCTCTTGGAGAATGTTTTCTCACACAAGTAAGTCGTAACAAAAACAGAAAACAGCCCACGAGCAAATTTATGCAAGTTATCAAATTGTACCAGTGGAATACATAAAATTCCAACAAAGATGAGTTTTGGTATTTGCTTTTAATTATATCACTGCACTATAAATCAATAATTTCCATTTGGAGTTCCGGGGCTAGGGTTTGAATGTCAGTATCAAAAGGATTTTGAAAAATCTTAATTGCATTCACAATGTCACCAAAGCCTGAGAAACGGGTATCAAAATTTATCTTCAAAGCATGCAAAGCTTCGATTGCAAAATGGACAGGAAACTCAGTCAAAGTAGTGTGGCTGAATATTTCACACGTTTTAAAATGTGTGAAACATTTTTTCCGTAATTGTGATTGAAACAGTATTATTTTCTGCCGAAATGATTTGATATTAGTGTATAAATCAGGGAGAAGCTGGTTTACTCCTTGCAATCTTAAATTCAGTTCGTTCATATATTTTGCTAAATCTACACAGAATGCTAACTTCCACAGCCATTCGCTATTTTGTAATTCAGTAAGAGGGCGATGCTTTTCATTCAAAAAAATTTCGATCTCTGTTCGTAGTTCAAAAAAGTGCTGAAGGATTTTTCCGCAACTAAGCCAGCGTACGGCAGTATGATAAGGTAAGTCATTTTCTCCAATCTCTTGAATAAACTCGCGGAATTGTCGGGGATTCAGCCCAGTGGATCTGATGAAATTAACAACGGATATAACTGGTTATATAACCTCACATAGGTATATCCAGACATTTTCCGCACAAGGACTGCTGATGAATGATACAATGTAAGACTAATGGTTTTGAACCATCGTCATTTTCTACAGCCTTTGACACAAGTGCAATCACTCCTTTATTTTTACCATATATGTTTCTGCCGCCATCAGTTGTAATAGATTTCAAGTTTTTCTAACGAAGGTTCTTAGTATTAATGGCATTTTCAACCCCCTTGAAATTAACCTTCCCCAGCAGTCATGCCGTGAATATTATCAATATCAAGAAGTTCTTCATACACTGCATAGCTTTTATCTGCTCCTCGAATAAAAATCAACACCTGAGTAGTATCTGTCACATCCGTTGACTCATCCAAGGCTCGAGAAAATCACTCAAGATGTCCATTTTTGTCACACAGTTGACATGATAATATATTTTCTGCGATGTCTTGTACCCTCCGAGCCACGGTGTTTGCTGACAAACTGACAGTTTTAAATAAATTTACCTGTTCGGGACACATTTCTTCGGCTGCTGCAATTACGCATTCTTTGATCATTTCTCCATCGGTGAATGGTTTTCCACGTCTTGCGATTTCAAGAGCCACACGAAAGTTAACACGAGTTGCAGCCTCTTGTTCACTGTTGACTTTCGTTAAGAAGGAGGATTGCTGCGATTTCAATCTGCGCTTCAAAGTTTCAAATTTTTCTATCCGCAAACTTCCTGTATATTTTGAGTAATTTTGCAAATGTTTCGTTTCATAATGAAGTTTAATGTCATATTCTTTGAAAACGGCTATGGTTTCATTGCAAATCAAACATAGCGCCTTATTACATGACTCAATCACGAAATACTGATAGTTCCATTGATCTTTGAATGTTCTGCATTCACCTTCTACTTTTCTCTTCTTTTCCATTCTAATAAATCACACACAAAAACAAGTCAAATCAAAATAGTGTTAAGTATTGGCGTTGGTCGGTTCGAAAATGTCTTTTAAACGGGGTTACACACTACGTGCACTTTATTTCACGATAGTTTCCGCCTTCCCAAGGTGGACTGACTGGGGGATCTCGCTGCCGGCTGCTAGCCATCTCGAAGTGAGTGGAATACACCAGAACGTTCTCGGAAGTACTACTAGCACCACCTGTTAGCGATAGGGGGTTCTACCTCTTCCTATTTCCGCTTTTGACAACTAGATGTCGTCAAATGTCACGGTCGTAACAATAATACACAATTTAACTAGTCTGAAATTACAGATAATGGCAGGAAAAATTGAAACGGTTCTGGCCCTCGGAACTTCCTTGAGTAATCAATACGGCCCTAAGGCTGGAAAGTTTGGAGACCCCTGCTCTATGGCCTTCATCAGGATCTGAAGTCTTTCTTGTTGAAAACTCACGTACTAGAATGTTTCAAAAGATTTCTTTTACGCAACATTAATTCTCCTGACTGTCAAATATCATTCTTGTCCCACCTTTTGCACATCAGGATCACAATATCCACTTCATTTGCTTGGAAACTTACTTGCGCACAGTTGTTTCGTGAATGAATGCAGATGATCTTTAACAGTAGGTATCTGCTATTTATTGTTTTGCTCGATCAACTCAATCTCATTTATTTGGGTAACTGCAGCAATCCTCATGAACACACAGTACTTCTTAAGATACAGTAGGTTTTTGTGTACATACATTTTTGAAATTACACCATTCTGATGCATGCGCTACAGGAATTTAAGTAGCGGTTGGAATACGATGTTTTGCTGTGTTTTATTTGGGTGATCTTGGATTTCTTACGGTTTTTGGTTAAGTATCTGCATAAATAAACGAGTTCATTCCAAAACCGACCTAGTGCACAACAGAATTCATTGCTTTTTAGCTGTAATGATCTTATGTTTAATTTATCATACAATCAAAAGATAGAATGGGGCAGTCAGTGGCGTAGCACAGGCCCTAATTTTGAGACAAACATGTTTTAGCTGATTTGGCTTTTAGACTTTCGTCACACTTATTATACAGAAGAAACTTATTAGAGGTAACTATCGTATATTGGAAAAGACATGTCGATTTCTCGTAGAGAGTTGCCCTCTCGAATATCTAGACAGTTTCTTGTGTATCATTCTGCTTATGCAAAAGAAAGCGACAAAATAATTGGTGGTTCCCTTGCTACACTTATAATCCATTTTATAATTGGACTCATGCTGCAATTAAGGTGTTCACAGCAGTAAATCGCAATTAGCTGCTATCACTTAATTTACTTCACGCGAGGAAGATATTTTGATTGGCTAAAGTTAGATATGAATAGATTCCTACTGGATGGAAACGGGATAGCAACGAACTCGACTCCAGCCAATGAAGGGTGTAACCGCGCAGAGATCGTTGCTGCCCAGCATGTGTAACTTTAGCCAGAGACAGAATATCTTCCCCACGTGGAGTAAATCATATGGTAGGAGCTGGTTTCACTTTACTCCTGTGAACGCCTTAATTGCGATGTCAGTCTAATTATAAAATCAAGTGTATAATCCTACCCCGGTTTGTGGTAACTCTCGGACAGACACTTCGCCATACGTCTTTCTTCAACAGTAGGTACTCGGAATGCGCGTGCCCTCTACCCTTCGGTACCAAGGTACGTGTATATCGCCCACTGACACCATATTATGTTTATTCTGTCTGAGTATTTTTGGCAGTTTTTTTAGTATCCATATCTTTTGAAGCTTTTATCAATACAGTTAAATATGTCATTTTCTGGTGAGTTTAACACTCGTGTTTCTGGACAGCAGAATTTTCGTCTCTGTTATATTTTTATAAAACATTAATTATGAAAGAACCCTCAAATAATAAACAGCATATTTAAAACCAAAATATCTCAACCCTTCCTAGGTTCTTTTTAGATAAATGTAAACGTAGAAATCTCTGAAATACAGATGACTTACTGGTTGTAGACCTAAGAAAGTGCTTTGTTGTTACTACTGCGGTGAAGAGGCATGGAGAGTCATAAAATACTTTGCAACTAAAAGTGTGAAGCACACCGGAACAAATGGTCGGATTTTAAATGCATAAATTAGAAAGAAGCAGGATTGTTTATTTGTCTGAAACGTCTCTCGAGCAAGCAATGAAATAATGACATTGTGATACGTTATCGAGGACATTCGTCAGCAGCAGTGCACCTAGGTTTACATGTGTGGAAAAAATGTGTATTCAACATTTGTTATTATGCTGCGCTACTGGGTGCAGGTATCATGAATGATAGCGACATACTTCAACGCGTAGGTATACATAGAATCATCCTCAGCTCAAAGCACTCCAAGTCCTTTCCTTCTTACCTCCCATTTTCAGTCACAACACTTTCTGATCCGCAACATTTCCTACACGTATTTAAGCGGACACATCCTTTGAAAATATTCCAAATTAAATTCTATGTCGTCTAACTGCTCCATGAAGTTGGTAAAGATATCTACTACAATATATGATACATCCTTATTTACTGTTTATTTAAAGACCATTGTTCCTGTGACTAGAAGGTTGCAAACCGCAGTCCAAGTTTTATTCTATGAAATGATGTGTCGTAGCATACATTATTTACTGATGTTCATCTATCCTACGGTCGCTTCCAAAATATGTTCAATATAATAGTCATATGTGAGTTTATTTGTACATGACTTGCCTACATTTGGCCTAGAATAGTTATAACCGGAACAATGATTTTACTATCAATAGTCGAAGTATGTAAAGAAAAAGTCATTCAAAATCACATTAAAGATTCAGTTGTACACCACGTGATTGTGCATGGAATTAGGGAATTTCGTCTTACCCCACATGGAATAAGAATATTATGTGGTTAATAGTTACGTTTCCTCGCTATATTTGAATGAAGAGATCCTTTTTCTCTGCTCATCAGTACATAAATTCCTAGGTTAGATAATTAATCCCTCTCTTACTTTTTCGATTATTGTTTAATTCTCCTAGCTATAAGTATGTAGGTATAACATAATTAGTTATTTTAAGCATATTATTTACTATCTGGGTTACACAGCGCTGCAAGGGTAGCCTTTAGCATCACAAATTACTATTTAATTATTATATTTATGCCCTTTTTACTCTCTATGAAAATATTCCACAATGACCAATAATTTTTATGCTTTGCCATTGGAATTATAATTTTTAAACATCCAAGACATCCACAATTATTATGGTCCAAATACTTGCCAATATTGATGGAAAAATACGAGTAAGTAAAATGCTGTCAGATGTATTTCCCATGTCCTTAACCTCACCAAACAATCTTCATGTTTTGAAAATGTTGTGTAACATATGCATGTATATTTTAGCACAGCAAGAATTACCCTAATGGTCTGGATGTTTTTAGATAAATGTAGTACATGCAATTTAAAATTTGGTATCTTTAATTTGCTCTCATAATTATTTAATAACAAAGTATAGATTCTAAAGTTTTAAGATAAAAGGAACCGATATTCCCCTAAAATGAATATTCGACGTAACATAGCTAAATCGACGGAAAGGAATAATCTGACCAATCCCATTCCCCTGCGCGAAGCCAGCAATTTACCACTTGATACATAGTCTGTAACATTGGAGAAAAATATACCTACCTATATTCAGTTTTTACTTAGGAATACTGATGTTATGCTGCATACAATTCTGTTTCTTTATAGGTTTGTTCCAGCAAGGTAGTTTGAACATTCGTTCGAAAGACATCTCACTGCCAGTTCGTTCCAACAAACTTCTGATCACGCCAGAATCCCCAAGAACCTGCACATACACATGCGCATTAGGCAATCACGGATCATTACTTGAACTGATCAGGCTAACACCCTGTCTGTTGCAATCAACCTTATATATTTAGCGTACATTAATAATGAATTTGTTTACAACATTCACAGGAAGAACAGAAACACAATCAAAATATATAACAAATTTAAAAGACCTTTCGTTTGAGAACTGGAAATGTAAGTGCAGGTCGATAATAATATTATACAAGCAGAAGTTTAGAATGATAACACACAAATACATAGCTCTGTACATCAGACATGTCAATTAAATAAATAATTGTTTCATATACCAGATGGCCCATCTCATTCGTTTTTGGCATAAGGAGATAGCCCTTCGTGCGTTAAAACAGTTACAGAACGCAACGGTGCAATTCCTATGAAGCGGATGCCAGTGGCGTGAGTGAGCTTTGTTCTACGTGTTTACCAGATCCTCTAATTTTGACCCAACGCTTTCATCTGTCAGTATAGCAATTGTCATGTTTGCAGTTTGTTGCCATTTTGCGTTTACAGTGGTCATCAATATGTCTCCATCCAGGCTATTCTTGTATAAACCTTCTGAGCAGTAGTGATTTATTTTTTGTATGGTAACCCTGCGCTGGTCTTCCTACCGGAATAAAAACCAAACTGGGTAGCTATGTATTTATATTCAGCATCTTCCAAGGATGCAGCACGAAGATGCTCAAAGAAATGCCCTTATCCAAAAATTACCTGCGCTTGGAAAATGTTCCATTACCTTGTACCTGTATTATTTATCGCGAGTGGGTAAATGATTTTAATTAAATTGTCATGTTTGCACGATTTTTAAAGTTATATATTTAATTTTCTGCTAATTGTCTGCGAAATCTTATACTAACTGAATTTTGCATAATTTGAGCAAGTGGGAAACCATAAGAGGATGGGCGAAACTTATTAAAGAAAAATGCACAGTCCATTAAAATAGAGTTTGTGTCAAATATTTTTTTATTGTTCCATTTATATCCCGCCTTTAACTGCAGAGGTCATATCGGCGGCATTGACTATTGGTTTTTACTCGTTTACAGTGTTTTTTTTATACATTGGATTCGCACACACATTCACACTTTCATTCATACTTCCAGACTCAGGGAAGGATGAGCAATAATCCTGGCTGGAGAAAAATTCCTACCCCCTGCCGGGAATCAAACCCGGGACCCCTAGCACAGCAAGCAGGACAAATAATTTTGTTTCACAGCGCCACCCGTTTTTTTTTTTTAATTATTCTATGCATACGAGTAATAATTTCACAAGCACCATATCTGATGGACATGCTTGAAAGTTTGCGATTCTTCTATTTTCTTTCCGTCACAAGAGCCCATCCCGTTACCTTGGCTAAATATTTCAATGCTATTTCTGAATTTTTTATATTATTGCTTTCTCTACTACTTATACTAAGCAGAGGAAGTATTGTATTCCATCCAAAAATTCGATGTCGAGGTTTCACCGGAAATGTATCTTTTGAGACCCCCTGAATCCAAAAAAGGGTATTTTTAGAAAAAGATCCATGTATGTGTTTGTGTGTCTGTCAGTCTGTGGATAGCACAACTTAAAAACAAAAAGTCGGTTAAAAATCGAAGTTGGTATTTAATTTTAATATCTTTAAGGGATGAGACACGAAGATTTTGAATAAAATTCCACTACCCTTTACATCAGGCATGTCAAACAGCACTCGCCAAGTGTGAAAATATTCCCCTATTTTCCCTCCCTTCAAATCGGAGAACGAGAAAAACAAAGCGAAAACCGGTTCTACTAGCGCATGCTACTGCAGTTAAGGAGGGGTGGACTCCTCTCTTCACACCCTGGGAGTGATGTTTGACATGCCTGCTTTACATAGAAAACTTTTCGAAACTTTCGATTTTCTTGAAAATGGTTCTGACGATTTTAATTAAAATGCCATATGTATGTGACATGAATATTTTGAATTTTGTGGCTATAGCCTATGTAGTCCTGTTTACTCTTGACGACTTGTGAATAACTCGTAAACCGTAAGAGATAGAGCAAATATTATTGTACAAAAATGTAGATCTCGTTAAAACACAATTTATGACCAAATTAATTTTTTTGTGAAGTGAACCATTTCGGAGATATTCCTTGTTATTTGTGTGAGTTTTGGAATGCAAACTTTCGTCAAATGGAACATCGTTATTCATTTTTTATATGTTAGCCATGCAAAGAGAGCGGAATTTGAAAGCTTTAAAAGATTTGATTATCGCTCAAAAGCCTACTGTATTCCCATATTCCCCTTGCACCTACAAGGAAGTAAGCAATAAGATAATTTCCGCAAATGTTTATCTCAACTAACACGAATAAGATATAGAAGTAAGAGTTTGTAAGAATGGTTAGTACAAGAGTAGAGAAGGTCGTGTGAGTGGAACACATCAGATTTTTTACTAAGAATTTATTTAAGGTCGTTTTGAAAACGCAGTCTTATCACGACCATACATGAAAATACATTATAAATATCACATTACAATTATGTATACAGACATCAGATTATGAACATTCACAGTAAATCAGAGAGTTTTGTATCCATTAAAAACTGTAGCGTCTTGTTGATGATGTTGGGTCTGCTAAGTGCATTAGGAGGATTGGAGATGATGGTCTGTTTACATCTGCTGTATTGTGGGATGTGCTGAATTTCACAGCTGGTACAGTTTGGAGGTTGGTTCTCAGTGTTAGTTTGGAGTGCGCAATTCTAAACCGGATGATGTTAACTTGATCTCTTCTTTGGCGTGTTTGGAAATGTAGAAAAGGCTTTATACAGCCTGAGCGACCATATCAGCTTCCAGTTTTTCATGTACTTGTGTTGAATGAAATTGATGACGTCTTGGTGTGGAGAGGCAATCAATGCATAACTGACGGTATATTTAATTACTTCTTTTGCAGCTTCATTTGCTGTTTCTTTACCTTTTATGCCAGTTGAGAGGGGGATACCTTTTTATCGGTCTTATTTGTATTGTGACACAACAATCGGATTTGATGGATCAGTGTGTGGTTTTGTTCAGAGTTTTGTATGGCACTTAAGAAATCGGTGAAGATGGTGTAGTAACCTTTAGTGGATGAATAAATTAGTTATATATAGAAGAGTGTATTTTTTATGCAACTAAATATTTATTACTTAAGTTGGAATCATTCCTAGGCAAAAATATATCGTGAATGACGTAACGTGGGTGGAAGAATCACTTTTCATATGACGGATATACGTCGTGGGCAGAGAAAGTTGTGCGTGTGCATACATTAAATCTATTTTATTTAAAGCCAACGTTCAATATAAGAAAAGATTTTCGCAGCGCGCGGCATCTCAACTAGCAGTGAGCAAAATATGACTGCACGTGTCTTGAGAATCAATCTCCATCAAGAAAGAAGGTTCCTGAATAGTAGCAAAAACAATGGTGGAGTGATAGCACAGGTGTTGGACTGCGCATCTAGGGCGGAGTTACGCGAGTGATGGCGACGTCACCTAGCTTACAAACACTCTTGGTGACAATTTATTACAATGCGCGTTGATGGGACGTTTACGAGCCCTAGAGACTAGTGATAGCTTTTTTCGGTTGTGTTTAAGCTCTAATTTTAAAACGAGTCATTGTGCAGTGTATGGGTGTGACAGTTACTATAGGAAAACAAAACACCATAAAATACTTCTCATTTCTGAAAGATACACAGATTTCTGAAACATGGGAACAATGTAGCCGAAAGCAAGACCAGCTTCCTAAATTATGCAAAACAATGCTTTATAATTAATAGACGCAACAACTGCAAAATGTTACATAATTGATGCCAACCAACAACAAAGACTAGATTAGCATTGTTTCAAGACAACATTTAGTTGTGCCTTGCATGAAACTCCAGTTGGTAGTCATAGTAATGAAAAGCCTATTTCCAAACATTGCGAGGAATTTGTTCAAATAATAAAACTTTTAATCAAAAGAAACCTAGAATTACTCATTGAGATAATAAAAAACAAGGAAATAAATTAATCCGTTCCATAGAAAATAATAACATAGATTAGAAGGAGAAAGTTTTTAGAACAAGAGAATTGAATAAAAGAATTAAAATCTCTGGAAGCAAGAAAATTAAAGAAATAATTTAGGATGCCCATTTGTGAATTTTCTAAAATTTCAGTTCGATTCATCTGAAATAATATAATATATTAGGGTTCTAATATAGGTATATCAAACGTCGTGAGTCTATTCAAATTGGTTTCCCAGATCTTCACTTTCGTTTTAAATATCTTTGAAAAATGCTCCACACAATGCATTTATATTTTTAAGAAGTTTATTTTTAATTTCACTATTTCATACTATTACTACTGCTATTACTACTACCACCACTATTACTACTAATATTACTATTGCTACTACCACTGTTACTACCACTATTACTACTACTATTACTATTGCTACTACCACTATTAGTACTACCACTACTACTACTACTACCACTACTACTATTACTACTACTACTATTACTACTACTAGTACTACTACTACTACTACTACTACTACTACCACTACTACTACCACCACAACTACTATTACTACTGCTACTGCTATTACTACTACTACTACTACTACTACTACTAGTACTACTACTACTGCTACTACTACTACTACTACTACTACTACTACTACTACCACTACTACTATTACTACTACTACTATTACTACTACTAGTACTACTACTACTACTACTACTACTACTACTACCACTACTACTACCACCACAACTACTATTACTACTGCTACTGCTATTACTACTACTACTACTACTACTACTAGTACTACTACTACTGCTACTACTACTACTACTACTACTACTACTACCACTACTACTATTACTACTACTACTATTACTACTACTAGTACTACTACTACTACTACTACTACTACTACTACTACCACTACTACTACCACCACAACTACTATTACTACTGCTACTGCTATTACTACTACTACTAGTACTACTACTACTGCTACTACTACTACTACTACTACTACTACTACTACTACTAGTACCACCACTACTACTACTACTACTACTACTACTACTACTACTACTACTATTACTACTACTATTACTACTATTACTACTGCTACTATTACTACCACCACTACTACTACTACCACTACTACTATTACTACTACTACTACTACTACTACTACTATTACTACTACCACTACTACTATTACTACTACTATTACTACTATTACTATTACTACTCTTACTACTACTACTACCACTACTACTATTACTACTACTACTACTACTACTACTACTACTACTACTACTACTACTACTACTACTACTACTACTACTACTACTACTACCACTACTACTGTGAACCATGGGTAGAGATAACACATGGAGAAGTGGGCTACTATGTAACAGTTTCTCTCAGGACATGGTTGTTTTAAGAGCTATCTGTACTCATGAACCTGGTACCAGATGATTGTGGCGGTATTGATACAGCAGAGCATGCAGTACTTATTTGCCCGAGATGGACTCCTGCGAGGAACACGTGGAACAATACCTTGGAACAGCCTTAAATACAAATAATGTAATAGGTCAAATGCTAGAGCAGAAAGATAACACGGAACGCATTGCGAAAATGATTATCCATATAACTAAGAACAATTCGGACGTTGCAAAATGAGAAGAGTACATGGGAAGGCGCCCTTCAATATTACCTATGTTTCGGCGGTTCCGAAAGAGGGCCACTTGGTCTGGATAGCTAAGACGCCAGCAACGTTCTTACTATAAAACACTACTTGTGTGAACCAGTCAGAATCAGCAGTATTTGATCACAGCTGTGAGTCGGTAGGTAGGTAAATAGTGACGCATGTCTGCTCGTATGCTGAAGAAGTTGGTCGGCAGGAGGTTTCCATGCCGTCATATCCTGCTGTTTCTTCACTCCTGCTACACGCCATTCTTCTTTAACACAAATGTTGCTACTGGAGTGACGTTATCATTTACCGCTGCTCCAAAGGCTATCATAATTACCTACTGTATAGCTTTCAAGTAGAATTAAACTTTTTATTAGTTTCTCTACTCCTTATCTAAGGTAGACGTACTGCACTCTACCTAAAGTGAGGTTTCGCCAGAAAGGCAGACTTAGAGCCCCAAAGCTTTTTAGAAAAAAATAATCCCTGTATTTGTCTTCCTATGCGTTTTTCAATGCACAGCATAACTCAAAAGCGAAAAGTCTGGTGAATACTAACTTCGGGTTAAACCTAAGTAATCAAAGCTAGAAATTGTTCTATTACTTAATTTATAAATATGTACCTATCTTGCATGTTACATGATTTCCCCTCTAAAAGTAGTTAATTTGGTCTTGGCTGTTGAAATAATTAAATTACACGTCGTCATGATATATTTTAGGTTATTAACACTTCTGTGTAACAAATCTGCCGTTTCATCGAAAATAGCCCGATCGTCAGCGAATAGAATTGTTTTAAGCATGCCTCTGTTTGTCACAATGCTCCCAGGAAAATAGGTTTCTGCTCTTCAAGTGCTTCGTTGTTGGTGTTAAATGTCTCTCTCCCCCTCTCTAACACGCACACACACATTTATACTTCTAGGACCTAAGAAAGGACGGTGCCGTGGCCGAGCGGTTAGACCACCTATCACTAAGGTGGCCCGAGTTCGATCCCAGGGACCCACATATGTTATTCGTGGTGGACAAAGCGGCGTGTGAGCGGATTTTCTCAGGTTCTACGGTTTCCCCCGCAACTCATTCCACCAAGTGCTCCATCATCACCTTTCCCCTCATCCATTTCGTTTGCATTTCTCTTGCTCATTCTCATACCTGGTGCTTGACTCAGCAGCCGCTTGCAGGTCTCCACTGTGTCCGGTCCCCGACAGTCGTGTGAACCTAGGCAAGGCTTGCAAGTCTTCCATGAGGGGAGGGTAATACGATGAAGCAGAAGAAGAAGGGCTTGAGAGTATCTCACGGAACTATTCCACCCATCAACCGGCAAGTCTATTCCTGGATTACCAAGCTGCCGTGGTGAACACGAGATACTAAGGACAGCCGAGCCTTTTATTTTTCTTGAACTAATCAAAAGAATGAAAACAAACGTATTTAGTTTTTCTTGTTAAGCAATTTAATGTTTTTCCAGTCTCTTCCGTGCGCACAAGATATACTGCAACAATTTCTGATGAATAGTTACAATTAATAGAAACAGATGCAAAATAACGTTTATGTAAACATATTTGTGGAATAGGTAGATATAAAATTGACAGCTTAGCAAGTGAACTGCACCGAATAGTTTAGAAAGTAAGAAGAGCTGTTGTTAACAATCCAAACAGAATGCTAACAGTGTCAAAGACAGCTTCTTAGAGACAAGAAAACATCTTTGATGCCCAATCGAATGAATGAAGTAGGGAAGAAAAATAAGGTTAGCGTAAAACGTAGTGATTTATTTGTAGGTAAAGAACTTCTGTGTTATGATACAAGGAATCATAAGAAAAGAAAGGGGGAAAAGGTTGTACGCATTTCTTACATGGTTATGGAGAAGAATATCTGATGCGTGTAAAATGAATATAGAAAAGCTCTCTTAGAAAAGCAGGTGAAAGAAGAGCAACACACAAACTGACCGGAAGAGCTCAAGATTTATGTGCTAAGAGATTCACTGAAATTAATTGTGAAGGAGAAACATTTTGGAGGTAGAAAAATTCCAAATAATAAACATTAAATAATTAAATATCCATACGGGAAAATGTGAAGAAAGTGTTCAGTAGGGGAGATTAAAGTAGGTTTGAAACGAGAGAATTGACTTCGGGGTAACGTGTGAGACTCGTATTCGGGAAGTCCCGGGTTCGAATCCCATCGCCCTGGCCACTCCGGCCAATCTCGTGATATTCTTGAGTTGGTAGGCGAATACTGGGGTGGTTACGCTTCTACCACGAACTTTATGCCCATTGTTTCCCTTTCATCTGTTTCAAGGTGGTAGGACCAGTCGACGGCGATTGGCGTGTTGTGGCAGGTTGGTGACATTTGCGCTCTAGGAAGATTTCTCCCTTTCATTTGGAGGAACTGCAGGAGCCATCTTCTTTCCTGTGAATGTCTCGTATGTTCTCAAAACCTCCAGCGTGCGGGTGACTAAGCAAGACTAGCCGGCGTAAAGATTGCTGCCATGTTGAAATCGTTAGGGACCCCGTTCTTGTTAGCGCACATCGTCGTCCGGATTTTATGTGAAATGGACCACGGGGAAATAAATTGGTGTTCTGTATTTCATTAAGATATCCGATCCGGAAGATTGCAGCTGGGGCTGGGGCACTTCTCAGCAAATATTCACAACCATGATTTTCGTTTACCGCCGTGAACAGAAACTAATATTTCGACTTTGGAATTGTCTGAAAGGTTTATTTATCAAGAGCATAACGAAAGTTATCATTATAATCACTGTGTCAATTTAAATCACTGTAGTAGTCTTTCTGTAAATAACAGCACTTTCCAAAGCAGCATAGATTAGTAGCGTTTGTGGAAAACTGAGCTGTTAAAGGAACAACGAGCTACAAACTCCGTGTAATTATAACTCTAGAGGACTCTAAGTGCACCCTAAAGGGCTTTTCAAAGATTAAAATTGTTTTATTATTATTATTATTATTATTATTATTATTATTATTATTATTATTATTATTATTATTATTATTATTATTATTATTATTATTATTATTATTATTATTATTATTATTATTATTATTATTATTATTATTATTATTATTATTATTATTATTATTATTATTATTATTATTATTATTATTATTATTATTATTATTATTATTATTATTATTATTATTATTATTATTATTATTATTATTATTATTATTATTATTATTATTATTATTATTGTTGTTGTTGTTGTTGTTGTTGTTGTTATTATTGTTGTTGATAATTTAAAATGCACATCCCTAATTTAAATTTAATTCAACTTGATATCCCTGTTCAACAAAAGTTTTTACGCCCTACTTCATTCATCTTTCTTCCCCCCTGAAATTACTTTTATTTCTTGAACCTCACACGGCGTTGTCCATGTCACACTCTCAACATAAGTGGTTTATTAACTACTAAAGGAACCACGGTTAATCATTTAACATTCTTTTGGGCGTGTTTTAGCCCCCGGTCAAGAATTCTCACCAACTACTCTGCTTACGTATGAAACTATAACTTTTAAAGAAGACTAACTTGATAGGAATTCAAAAATTTCGTATGGAAATGAGATGATTACCATAATAAATTGCACCATTACTCACAACGTAGAGATGAAGCGGTGTCATTTATTAAAGGACATATTCCTGCAATTTACCAAATCCAATTGAGCCATTCGCTGAAGTTATATGTGAAAACCACCTGGTTCCATAATTGTGTTATAAGTGTTTATCCTCTATCTTTCAGAGGATTCGTCAGCTGCATAGTTCATAATGGAACATCTTATCCTTGAACTTTCAATGCAAGACTTGCTTACTTATGCCCGCCTCTGTAGTGTGGTGGTAGCGTGTCTGCCTACGTCCAGGAGGTCGCGAGCTCGAATCTCTCTCAGGGTGAGTTATCCAGATAAGGTTTGTTCCGAGGTTTTCCCTTATCCTGAGAAGACGAATGTCGGGTAACTGAACGCCCTATGGACCTCGGGCTCATTTGGGCGTGATTTCACCCATTTCATAGATTCACCGTCCAATATGACACTACGTTGGAGGACGTTAAAAGAAACACCTGCTTACTTATGAATATTGTTCAAGACATTCGTGTCTGCCTTTATTTTACATAATCCAAATTGGGAATTTTCATAAACACATAGACTTAGACAGAGAGGGGCCTAAAATGTAAAGACAAAAAAGGAATGCTTTATTGTTTATTTATATAGGTATCTTAATACGAGGGTAATCTAGGAAATAATTAGTGTTTGCGCATTCCCACTACGCAGACCGCTATCATGTTTCTTATCCTAGGTTCAATGGTTTCGTCGACACTTTGTTTAATATTGTGTGAGTACCAGTCGACACATCTTATCGTTATACATTCTGTGATTGTTCAAATTGAACTGTGTCATGCAACATTCCGCAGACTGTGAGATTTGGAATTTTGGAATGCTCGGAAGTTGAAACCTCTAGAAATTTACTGTCAGCAAGAGGAAGCGTTTGATGAAACATTAATGAACGAAAGAAACGCGAGAAAGTAGTGTAAAACGTTCCACAATAGCGGAATAAATGTATATGAGGAAACTCGACCTGGACGTGCGCCAGACGATTTGAAGTATCAAACAACAATAACAAAATCGTACAAAACAGATACATAACCCTAGACGAGTTGCAACTTTCTTCCTCAAACATTTCTCCTTTGCCTGGTGGAATTCCGCGCATCTTGGCTTAATGAATTGGCGGCAGCCGACTACAGCACTCTTGGACAGATATGACAAATGCTTAAGTAAATGCTTAAGGTTATGTGGACAAACAACTTTTACTCTGAAAAACTAAATTCACACGCTTTTATAAAAAACCGAACTAAAAATAAAATAATGCTTAAGTATGAAGTTTGTTCTATAGCGATATAAAGTCAACTAGTTCATTATATTTCAAAATTTTGTAATAATTTTAAAATAAAAACTAATTTATATTAACAAAATAATAAATTTTATGGTAAAAGAGCGTGGGGTGCCTTTTACGATACTTTTATCATAAATTTACTTTTATAAATAGCTACCAATGAACTATTTATAACTAGACCTCGAACTTTTAGTTCCTAAAAATCTTAAATTAGGTACCTAAAATAGGTTCTAAAATGGCAAACATAGGTGAACAAAAAATTACATTTTTTTCTTTCCATAAAAAATTAGCCCAAACATTTTACTGTCTTTATTTTATGTGTCCATTTCATTTTTTTGCAATAAACAAGTAACACCTTTTCTAAGATTTCCATTGACAAACTGCATCGCTTGTCAGATAAGACCATCTTATAAGCCGAAAATGAACGTTCCACATCAACTGATGTCAGCGGAACATATGTAAATGTTGGTATTAGACACAAGGGAACAGCACATTCATGTTCAGGTGTTCTGCAAGACAAGATATCAGCAACTGTGCAGAGAACTGTCAGTCCTGGGTTTGTTTGAACCACTGATTTCAGTTTTTCAGAAACGTTTTCACCAACATACCTAACCAGGAACCAAGTTGATTTTTTTCTGTCACATATTCTATGAATCCCAGTTGCGTATAGACCGGTTTGACTGAAGGTTCTAGAGCATTAATAGTGAGGACTAGGAATACATAATGTAATTTGATGAATGCAATATCATAGTTATTGTTGGGTCCTGCAGAAGCTCTTGAACTACTCGCTGCAACCTCCCCCTAGTTTCAAAACAATGTTCTTACTGCCCTCCATATTGTGCGTTGTTCACTGTGATTGTTGTCAAGGCACGACTGGCATACAGGCTTACACAGCGTTTCCATATTACCAAGTGAAGGAACTGAAAAATGTAAAATTAGGTAAAAATAGTTTCTAACGTGAAATTAGGTATTTTTAGGTTGTATAGGACAACCATTGTTGAACATGTATTTCCATAGTTAGTAGTATATACACAACTTTTATGTTCTATACATCATGATGAAAAAATAGGTTTTTACCTAAAATCCGAGGTCTATTTTATAACTTTTGATGTCAGGCACCATAATTAATGTTATTGTAAAAAGCGTTGGGTGCTTTTTAAATATTTTTATATATCTTTACCTTTATAAATAGCTACCAACGAACTATTTATAGCATTTGATGTCAGACACCCCACGCTTTTTTACAACATTTATTATTTTATTAATATAAATTAGTTTTTAGTTTAAACTTATCACAAAATTTAAAAATATAATGAACTAGTTAACTTAATAGCGCGATAGAACAAACTCTTCATACTTAAACATTATTTTCTTTTCAGTTCGGTTTGTTTGAAAAGCGTGTTTTTTTTTTAACTTTTTCAAGCTATAATTTATTTTTAATTAGTCTCAAATTTTTCTATTCACTTTCTTTTCCAAAATTTTTAATTTGAAATCTTTTCTAAAATTTCTGGATTCGAAATTTCTTTCAATTTTCAAATCACTTTTTTGGAAAGGTATTAGATTACAATTATTGTTTTAATCACACTATCAGCTGTTGTGGCCTTCCTGGCCCTGGGTAAACTTCGATCCGCAATCCTTCCCCGAAATCTCGTGTTCCTCTCAGGTCCTCTCTCCAGGCATCACCGTCTTCCAATAATTTCAAGCGATTTAATTCCTTTGTCCAGTGTAACTTGTGTCGATTTCTGAACTACCAGTTGCTATGGGTGTCTTGGCCCTGTGTGAACTTCGGTCCGCCATATTCTCCCTGGGTCTCGTGTTCCTTTCAGGTCCTCTCTCTGGGCATCTACGTCATCCAATATATAAATACATGTATTTATTTAAAGCAATTTTCTGGGTACATGTAATTTGCCCTAGCGACATCTAAGATGTCAGATTAGATATACCTAATCACTTTAAAAAAAAATATTATAATGCACAATTCCTTGAGCATTTTAAAGGCAGTAATGAAATTTGTTTCAGCCGCAGCATCTTAGACTATTTTCTAGATGTTACATTGAAAAAAAAAAAAAAAAAAAAAAAAAAAAAAAAAAAAAAAACATGAAACAGCTAAAGTTGAAATAGTTAAAACGTTAAAAAGTGAATATTAAAACAGTGATGGATTAAAACGCTAAAAAGAATAGTAAAAGAATACAAATCCCACTTCAGAGTGTAAAATCGTAAAATTAAAAGCCTAAGGGTAATACACAAGTTACACTTGTTTGGCAACCCAATTTCGGCAACGAACCGCAGCATCTTATCTACGGGTACCACGAAAAGTCAGTTAGATACCAAACTTGGTAATTAAAAAAAAAAAAAAAAAAAAAAAAGATGTCATAATTGTACTATTTTCTATGAATTTATCTCAGTAATTCTTTATCCTGATGATCCTGGTCAGAACATTGGGGCAAAGTCATGATATTATTCTATTCTCATCGGTCCGCAACACATGTGCAAATTTTCAAGTTAATCAGACAACTCTTAAGTTTGTGAAAATTACCTTGAAAAATTCTGTTACTTTGATAAATTTACCTAAGTAATTTTTCCTATCCTGATGATCCTGGTCAGGACATTAGGACAAAGTTATGATATTATGGTAACGCCATCGATAGCTGACATGCGTGCAAAGTTGGTGCAAATTACGTTATATTGATAAATTTGGCTAAATCACTGTTTATCCTGAGGATCCTGGTCAGGAAAGTAGGACAAGGTCATGATATTATTATGTCTTTGGTCCTTGATGTGTATGCAAATTTTAAGGCCAATGAGACGATTCTAAGTTGGTGAAAATTACTTTATATTGTTAAATTTAGCCAAGACACTTTTTTATCCTGACAATGCTGGTCAGAACATTAGGACAAAGTCATGACAACTTATTTTCAAGTCAGTCAGATGACTTAAGTTGATGAAAATTGCATTACATTGATAAGCTTAGCCATCACTTTTTTATCCTGATGATCTTTGTCAGGACCTTAGGACAAAGCCATGATATTTTATTGTCATCGGTTCTTGACATGTTTGCAAATTTTCAAGTTAATCAGATGATTCAAGTTGCTGAAAATTATGTTACATTAATCAATTTAGCCATCACTTTTTTAACCTGATGATCCTGGTCAGGACATTAGGACAAAGTCTTGATGTTATTGTATTGTTATCGGTGACACGTGCGCAAATTTTCAAGCCAATCAGACGACTCAAGTTAGTGAAAATGACCTCGAAAGATTCCGTTATGTTAACTATTTTTTTATCCTGATGGTTCTTGTCAGGACATTAGGACAAAGTCATATCATTTTATTGTCATCGGTCCTTGACATGTTTGCAACTTTTCAAGTCAATCAGACGACTTAAGTTGATGGGAATTACGTCGAGAGATGCCCTTACATACATACTTACAGGTGAAGCTAATATAAAGCGTATAATAAAATAAGCTTCAATTTGGTAAGTGACATAGTTTTTTAAAAATATATTTTGTTTGAATTATTTAAAGTCAAATGGCCGTTACTTCTTAGATTACCCTCGTAGTTGCATAGAGAAGCATAGCACGCTCAAGTAGGCCTTAGGGATTTATATCCCGAAATACAAAATTTGCTTGGGCTACATACATTATAAAAATAGTACACACTTTCAGTTTAAACAACATCCGAAACGACCAAAATACAGAAATGCACTAAACCAAACATGCTTATTTTTCATTCAATGCATAAACAAACGTTGTGTGCCTATTTTATTTTCAGGTTCAAGAGTTAATTCACAAATTCCTTTGAGGAGTATTAATAACACTAATGATAATGTCAATAACTGTAAAATAATTTTGCTTTAAACAAAATTACGCAATCGGACCCCGGCCGGGTGATAAATATAACCTCTGTTTGGGCTCGGGTCCGGCTCGGGCTTAGTTGATACCGAACCGGGCCGAACCTAAGAATGCCGGCCCGTGCAGACCCCTAGTGTTTTATGCTAGTGGTGTATGGCGGTGCCGGGCAGATGGCGCGGATGCTTGCGAATTGTACGATAAATTCTATTCTCAGGGCTGGGTGGCGTTGTGTGTTGGCTGTCTTCTCGATGTGGGGGGAAGCTTGTCGACCCGGGCCCCAAGTGTCAGTGATTGCTTGACGGGTCCTGGCGTCTGGATGAAGATCTCTCAGCACATATTAGGGACTTCCAGGCGTCTCTGTGGACTTTCTGCCTGCGATCCTGTGGCCTCCTGCAGTTTCCTTACTTCATTCCTTCCTCTTCGGGGTGTTAGCATCAGTTGGTCTGTGTGAAGGTCCCAGTGCGTGAGCTCTTCTCCTCTGTTGTCTACCCTTTATCCTTTATTTCCTTTGGTAGACTTGTCCTGGCTTCTGAATTCAGTGGTCCCGAGTTTGGTTCCAGGTTGAGGTTGGGGAAGTTTTCTTTAATTAGAATCGTTCTCTGCCCTCCACAGATGGTATCACGAATTTGTGAGGAATTGTGTGATTTTCATAAGGAAAATAAATGAAACAAACCGTTAAATACGTGCGTAGAGCCAGCGAGTTAGTAACATCACCAGTTGTTTCTAAAGTCAAAGATCCCGTTATAGCCATAGAAGTTAGGGGGCCTATACAAATGAAACAATTAAAAAATTGCCTTTCTAGAAACCACGGTGAATGGGTAGCGTTCCAGACGACCCAACATGAAATCTCTTTTGGGTAAGTTGCTTAATAACGTTTTCCCCAATTTTACTTTATTAGCTACTTATACCTATATAATAAGTAGATAGAAGAAGTATTGCACAGAATCTAAAATTCCAACGTCGGAAATTCACAGGAAATGCTTGTTTTGAGGTCTGCTGAAGAAAAAATTACAAAAAAATAATTGTGTGTGTATCCATGAACACCATAACTTAAAAATATATCAAACTTTGTGTTTAAGTCCAGTGTCCTCAAAGAATGTGACGTGACGATCTTCAAGAAAATTCTCCTAATTTTAAACTACACTTAGATGGTAACACTTTTGTTGTTTTGATTTTCTCACATAATATGCCTCTTTTTTGATATAGGATATATTTAAGAAATTTACAAGAGTAATATAATGCATACCTACTATCTCGACTTTTCTACGGCTGGCCTGTGAAGTCTTCTTCATTTGGAAAAAGGTTTTGTATAATTTTGTAGCTATAGTTTGACAAAACCTTGTCACACCAAAAATATAACAATTTGATGCACAATTTATTCCTACTAACGTTTTGTTTTTGGGAGGGGCATCAGCCCCAAGATGTTCGTTGTTATCGGTTTGCCTTTTTCAGTAGTTTGTTATTTTTGAATTGGTGTTACCATAGAATTGTTTCTCGCGAAGTCAAAGGAAGAGTATTGAATTTCAGAGCCAGCACATGGCGACCAAGTTTTAAACATTTGTAAGGCCCTTTTACCTATAACGAAACGTGCAATAAAGGTATTTCTGCAGATGCTTATCTTGTTTAACATGAATTAGACAGAAAAATAGGTTATAGTAAGACTAATTTGTAGAGAATTGTAAAAAGATATGACAATAGGTTGAGATTTATGTTTAAGCATGCTGCATTTCGTTTGAAACTATTTCCTATGTACGCTACCACTCATTAGTTTCAAGACACACACAATAATCATAAAATTAAAGGGAAGGCGAATAGCACTAGCTGTTTTATTTTGCATAAGCATGTTTATTATTAGAACATAAATAGAAGTCAAACAATGTAAGAAGGTCGTTTCGGTCACTGCACTAATTAATAGATTATGACCGTCTATATGGTAATAGGGGTGAGCTGATGTAATTGTACGTACATACAATCAGAATACAATAATTTGAAGACTACTCCAGATGACAACAGCAGTGATACGTACACAGAGGTTGCTTGAAGCTACACTGTAAATGATGAGTAACAACCACAGTAAAAGGAAAGAAATATTAGTGGAAAAAACGTGTACTATTATAGCACTAGGACATGCAGGGCGTGGTATACCTACCTGAAACAGCTCAACTGCAGCAAGTGGTGTGCAACACAGTTTCCAGAGGATGCAGATACTGCATGTCTTTTGAAGATTCGTTCAAGCCTGGTCAGCCCAGACAGACCTCAGTTCAAACAGATAGGTACATGACGCTCACAAGGCGGATTTTCGAAAGAGCGTCTCACTTAATGGAAACAAGCGACACAAATATCGGTTGCAACCAATAAGTGGCGACTTTGCAGTAAGGGCTTAAACGGACATGTGACAGCTAAGAAACCACTTTTATGTCCTATTAGCAAAAAGAAGGGCCTTAAAGGAATTGCGTATCTGAAGAGTGGAAAAGGGCCCTATTTCTAGAGAAAGTCAGCTCCAGTGGTTTGGTTCCAACGGTGGGACACGCTTCGACGCTGTGAGGGAAGCACATGATTTCCCAGTGAATCAAGCGAACTGTTGGGCATGGAGGAGGTTGCTTGAGGTTTGGAAGTCCTTTGGTGCTTTTACAAGATTTTCTTCAATCTTGTAAAAATTTAAGAAAAATTGGAACAAATTGAATACTGCAATCCTCCAATACCATACCATACCATACCCTACCCTACCCTACCCTACCATACCATAACATACCATACCATACCAAACCATACCATACCACACCACACCATACCACGCCACGCCACGCCACGCCACGCCACGCCACGCCACGCCACGCCACGCCACGCCACGCCACGCCACGCCACGCCACGCCACGCCACGGCACGCCACGCCACGGCACGCCACGCCACGCCACGCCACGCCACGCCACGCCACGCCACGCCACGCCACGCCACGCCACGCCACGCCACGCCACGGCACGCCACGCCACGCCACGCCACGCCACGCCACGCCACGCCACGCCACGCCACGGCACGCCACGCCACGCCACGCCACGCCACGCCACGCCACGCCACGCCACGCCACGCCATACCATACCATACCATACCATACCGAGTACAACTCGTTTAATAGGGAGTGGATTGGTTTTACAGAACAGCTCCAAACACACATCCTCATGAGTTGCTATGTGAGCATCTAGACTGGTGTGTTGCTAATAGAGGGGACATCCCGATATTTTGTTGTTCGGTTTGCCTACCGTCCAGGCACCGTCCACACGGTGGTGGAAGGAGAAAGTAGGAGAATGACACCGAGGCTGACAAATTGGTATCCCTACAGCTCAAGTGCGAAATGCAAGAAAATCTCAAATGTAGGGTGTGCTAGAAAAATGGAATTAAATCAGTGCGGATGCCCTAGATAACTTGATAATTAATTAACACGTATACAATACGTACTGCAGCAATCAAAGCTCGGGAGGGTGTTTGATGAGACAAACGTTTAGAGTATTATCAGTTGTTGTTTTGCTTTCACTTGAACTTATTAACCCAACTAACCCCCCGACGGAATGGCCCTTTGGGGCCAAAGCCTATTGCCCAGCCGCTGCGTCCTCCACCTCTACCCACCACAGACGTCATGAGTGCGGTGGAGTACTGGAGGTGGGACGTGGTCAGCACCCGGGTCCCTCCCGACCGGTTATATGATCTTCGCAATCAGGGTCCGCTACTTCTCAATCAAGTAACTCCTCAGTTGGCCCCTCAGGGATCTATCCAGGCTGAGTGTACCTCGGATCAGGTCTTCCAGCAGGAGAAAATCCCTGCGCCGGTACCGGGAATCGAACTCGGGTCTCCCGCTTGGTAAGCAGCAGTGCTATCACCGTGCTAAGGAGACGACCTTTCTACGTATTAAGAATAAACAAGTTTAAGTGAAATAAAACAGGTAGTTTAATTCACCTTGCCTTTAATTGTGAATATAATTCATTTTTTGAAATTAGTGAGCGGTAGTGCATAATATATGTACGAGCAACAGTTCCTAGAAAATAGCCAGTTAAATATATGGCATGGTTGGTATTTATTTTAGCTGTTAGGTTAGCGACATGTGCCTTTGCCTTGCAGCTGGGTATATGAATTGTTAGGTTTAAGTGGTTGTGTAGAGGCCGTTTTGTTCCATGTGGACATTTATTTCCTATTGTTTTAGTGCTTAAATTAGTGTTCCACGTTTTCTAATTGCCAGGTTTACTATAAAATTTCGTACTAATTAGTGTAGTGCATTACGATACTCAGCGATGGAAAGCGTTATTTCAAAACAAGATTTGCAAAATACATTTTAATGACTAGTTTTATACTAGCAAATCCCATTGTAAGGTTGGCAGAACTTCAATTTAGTGTAATATTGGCCATGTAAACTCTTGGGAGCTGCCATTATATTGTTTCCCTTATAGTGTAGCATACCTTTAGAATGGACAGCAACGGAATATTGTGACAAATAGCAATTCCGGTTACTTTTTGTCATTTTATTTCTTCTTAAAACACAGAAGCACTAACACTACTCGTACAAATCACTCACAATTTACAACTTTCTGGCCTTACAATTCACAGCTGTTCTGTTAGTTCGTAACCTTGATAAACACTGCTCAACTGTCTACAAATCACTCTGAAAATAATACTGAAACTCTGAGGATAAAAACTGACTGACTATCCGTGCCGACTCGCTTATATAGTCTAGTGAGAGTTACTAGCTATTGTTCTGGAAATCGAGATTGCGCGAAGCTTCTCGTAACAAGCTCCGCACTTGAAGCTTCTATAACTGTGTGGGAACGGCCTCTGTTCTTGGCCGCCATTGTCTCGTGTTACCTAGCAATACCGCCACAATATTAAGTACTCATCAAAGTGGTTCCTATGGCAGAGAAAATACCGACAAAATAAGGTTATATACCCACTCTGTTCTACGAGAATTGCAATATGGCCGTGGCTTTTAGACAAATTTTATCGCTCGAGTGGTGGTGCTTGGAAGCCAACACTGGTAGACTTGTTACTCCTAAATATTCCGCCGAGGAAGAAAGCAGTCAGGTATACGATTTTATGGTTACTTCTGGGCAGCTTCACCTAGAAGCAACGAGCGGACTCTTCCATTACTTGGGATCCTTCGTCAGATATCTCCATGATACAGGAAGACCTCTGGTAGGTACTGAAGAAACAGCGAAAACATTTATACCTACGCCGTGACTTTTAAACTGTAAACTAGTTTCCATTCATATACTTATCAATGATTTTTAATGCTCTATTTACCAGGTGGCCCACTTCACCCGGCATCGCCGTAAGTAAATATCCCTTCGTGAGTTAAAAGAGTTGCAGGACGCCACGGGGCAGTGGTGTGTTCTTCCTCTCAGCGAGGACGTGAGATGAGAGGCAGTTGAACTAGCGTGTTTAGTCCGTGATAATAGACTATAACAGTATAAACAAACGAAAAGGTCCCACCTTTCTTACAAGATCTTTCTTTTCCAGGGAGTAAACTCACTCCTGTATATGCTGCTATTGTCTAACATTACGAACTATTACAGATTGTATAGTGCAAGCATAAGGACATTTAATGTTTCATTGGCATTTGTTCGTTTGTTATTAATGTTATTGTATTTATTATTATTATTATTATTATTATTATTATTATTATTATTATTATTATTATTATTATTATTATTATTATTATTATTATTATTATTATTATTATTATTATTATTATTATTATTATTATTATTATTATTATTATTATTATTATTATTATTATTATTATTATTATTATTATTATTATTATTATTATTATTATTATTATTATTATTATTATTATTATTATTGAGAAATACATTATACGCATTATCTTTCTTTAAGGAATTGTTTAAACATATTTCTTAGATACCGTTAATGCTACCACAAAAAAGCAATGTTACTCGTTTAGAAAAATATGTGCATAAAAGAATATGCTGTTGTTTTTCGTTTGGAAAGAATAAAATTTATTATTAAGCTTCTTATTTGCTCCCCGCTTACCACACATCAGAGGAACACACACAAAAGTAAGTCTGGTGAAGCCATCGCTCGGCCAGGTGGACCAGGCGCAAGTAATTCACAAGAAAATACTTAGTGTCTTTCCCCTGCTCCCTCTCGTCCTTCGGAAAACATTTGGAGCCGGCTGTACACATGCCAACGCGCAAGAATGGTATACCATAAGCTGCATCCTCCCAAGCGACCGTTTTGTTGATGACCATGAAGGAAATGATTACTTTGTCAGCGTATCCTCTGGAAAACACATAGCACATGTTACAAAATAATCATGTCCCTCTATTATTATATGCCTTAATAACATATAATTATACTTGTGTTTACTACGGCTAAACACGTATCAAAATTAGGAGATGCAGAGGAAGAGTGAAACAAATGACGACGGCGTAGTTTCAAGCTAATGCGTTCGTTTAATATCATGTGTGCGTATAGAGATGGTACATTTCTCACCATGGGGACAGCTCTATTCCTTATATGTGTAACATAGAACGCGTTTGAAATTGAGACTGCTATTTGTTTTTGTTTTGTATTGCGAAAGATAGTTTATATACTATACAGAGCATGGCTGTTATATGTGGAAGTAAAACCTAGAATATCAAACAGTCCAGTTTTAATGCATTTATTATTTAGGTACTATTTGCAATTGACAGAGAACATTTTACATTCCACCAAACATTTCGATATTGGGACAATAACACTTGAAGGTCCCTTGAATCCAAAGAAAGAAGAAGAGGAAGGAAAGAAACGCATTTTTACTTTCTCTACCTCTTACCCATGTAGCTAAGTAGGGAAAGTACCTGCTCTACTCCATCCAAAACTTAATTTTTAGAAAAAAAAAGGTGTGCACGCTCATACATCTGTACGTAACTTAAAAACAAAAATTCGGATAAATATTAAACTTGGTATTTAACCCCTCTTCTCACAAAAATATGACACGAAAAATATCACAAAATACCCCAGACAGTCCTCTAAAGAGAAATGGTTCCTTACTTTTTATTTTCTTCAAAACATCTCTAACGTTTGTGGTTAGAATATCAATGGGTAGCTTACTTATGTGCCAAAATATTATTGAAATTAAGAAATACTCCAAAATAATCTTCCTTGGCGACAATAGTTTCATGCTTAATTTCCAAAATGCTGACATAAATATTAGGCTATTTTGCACTTCAACACTATTGGCATGAGAAATTAAAATATAAAACTTGGTTAAATCACTTTTTGAATCTTTTAGAGTTTACGAAGTATTCTGATATTGGTCAGAATTGTCAAGTATTTCTACCTAAACTCTTTAGAAACTTGTGTCCATTCTTTTGATTCTTGTTAGGCCGTGCACAGAGAATCCGAAATATCAAGTTCAACATACACAGTATCGACCAGCTTTCTGAACATTTGGCAGTCTTACTTTGAAATGACATGTGCATTGTTGTGTTTCCTATCTGATCTTGTGAAGAGTTGGAAAAAGTATAAAATGAGACTCAAAAATTCAGTGCCATAGCCGGGATTTGAACCACGGATCTACCGGTTACCGTCCGACTGCACGATGGCCGTGGTAGCTTAGTAGTTAGAGCAACCAGACGGTAACCGGTAGATCCATGGTTCAAATCCCGGCAATAGCATTGAATTTTTCAGTCTCATTCTACCCTTTCCAAGCCTGTCCTACACACGGCTATTGTCTGGAAGAAAGATTAATTACTTGCAAAGAGTATTCAAAATATGAAATCCAGTAAACGAGATGCTTTTTAAACATTTGACAGTCGTGCTAGTGTCCTTTGTGCGTCTATTTACTGCAACGAAATGTAAATTGAACTCATTTCGCATATTTAGTAGCTAGTCTGCGTGTATGTGTATTTCTATCCGTGTGTGCATTTGAACAGCGTAATTCAAGAAAATCTTCTACCACAAACTTGCCTTTTATGAGGTGGGTTGTTCTTCACCTTTGTTTTCTCTAAAGTAAGCAAAAATCCAGGAATATTTCATTCCAAGTAATATATACAGGTGGTCACGATTTCATAAATAAGAAAACAAGAAGGCACTGAATCGTTAGGGAATGTCAAAACAAATTCGATTTCTCGAAAAATCGACTTATGGAGATACGTAGGAAACATGTTAAATTTGTGATTTACTCGTTGCAAAATACTCTATGTAGGAATACAACATATACTCCTATACATAGTTGTCTAAATGTTTGTAATAAAATGGATGTTCGTAATGATGACAGCTTTATTGAATTATCTAAGTTAAATTTAACAACAGAAAATGCAAAAGGCCTTTATCTACCTTTTCACGACTAAGAAATCCGTCATCTTCTTGTGGTTTATTTTGTGCTCTAGAGCTTCCCCCACAAAGTTCTCAACCACATTTATTGACATAAACACAGCCACTCTTTGATGATTTTCTTTGAATAAACATTCTCGTATGTTGTAAATGTTGCAGTGCCTGGTGTGATGTTGGCTATACATTTGTCACCTCTTGTGTCCTTTGTCAGTGTCTTCTCCAGGATCAGAATGTTCACGATGCGTTACTGCGTTAATATGTTCATCTGAGGGTTGCCTTGCAACAGTGACGTCAGAATCTTGAAGTCTGTTTCCTGGCACTCGAAATGCTCCTACAAGGTAGACCACTCCTCAGAAACCAGATGCAATAGAAACTTCCTTGGCTTCTCCATCTGCTCACTCATTAGTACTGAAACCAGCTTTCCTGAAGATATTTGCTACTGTTTCAGGCTTCACAGCTGCAGAATGTGATGGCATCGAGGATTTTAATATCAATGTTTTCATACTCCTTTTTATTGCTTGTTTTTGGTAGAAATGTCGTAAGTTCTTGATCACACTTTGATCCATTCGCTGCAGTTTTAATGTGATTGTACTCGGAAAACGTTGAGTAATTTTCACTGTTTTTAGTTTGGGGACAAGGACCTTTGGATGAGCAGGGCAATTGTCAATAAATAATAATGCTTTCGTATTTTCCCGATTAAACTATTTTTGTACTTTTCTCTATAAAAGATTAAACAATGAAACTTGTCACCCAAGTTATGTTTTCGTGCAAAACAGTGCTTTGACACCTGAAAAAACACCACAGAACTGCAATACGCGCCAGTGCACTATTTGTAACTAAACTGCGCGACAGTGTGCTGTGCAATTAAACTGGCGATTAGAGCCAAAAACGGCAACAACTGAAAGAAAGTGTTGTGAACTCAACTACAGCAATTCGTGGAAAATTCGAATTAGAAGTTTCGAACGAAATGAGTTGCATCGTGTATTGCACTGTAAAAACGTGCAGATATTCGAGATGAACAACAATTTTAAATTCCAGGGATATTGTTTAAACTTAGAGATATCAAAAAAATTCAGTTAGAAAATTAGACCTAAAGAAATGATTAAATAAATAAATAAAGACACAGACAGAAAGAAAGAAAAAAAGAAACAAAGAGAGAAAGAGAGAGAAAAACAGAGAAAGAAAGAAAGAAAGAAAGAAAGAAGGAAAGAAGGAAAGAAAGAAAGGAAGGAAGGAAGGAAGGAAGGGAGGGAGGGAGGGAGGGAGGGAGGGAGGGAGGAAGGAAGGAAGGAAGGAAGGAAGGAAGGAAGGAAGGAAGGAAGGAAGGAAGGAAGGAAAGAAAGAAAGAAAGAAAGGAAGGAAGGAAGGAAGGAAGGAGGAGGGAGGAAGGGTCTGTAAATACTGCAAATATCGACATATTTTTGTATTAAAACTTCTGCGTGTCTTCTTTTCTAATTCTATAGATATACTATGTGCTGAACCTTTTGGATGCCAGAACCTTTTGATAACCCTTATAGTATAAGAAATGTTATACTGTATTTCCTATGTTTGATGTAATCAAATTAATTACCGGTGTATGCCAAATAATTGTGTATAGCTATAAAGAGGGAAATTGGTAGCCAGCGCAACATCGCAAACTATTTAACCGAAATGTATAAACAACTATTGAGAATATTTCTTTTCTCCATGGTTACGAGCCAGGTCAGTTTCGCCGAAGCGTCTAGCATTGGTGCTTCGTGGCGCGGGGGATCGCGGGGTCGAGTCTCGCCCATTCGACATGGGTGTTTGTAAATCTGTAGGTATGTATCTACCAGTGGAAAGGGAAAAACAACCAGGAAAAAATCAGATACGCAGGGAAAAGTGAGAAAAATGTGCCGTTTCTGTTTAAATTTGGCAGTCTGCAAGACAGTATTTTCATATTCATAATTTGGTCCCTGTTACGTTGAATATTGATGTCAGAGGTCTGACAACTGAAAACTGTAGGGTTTTATCTTATAACCACTGAACTAAGAAGGATAGAAAAGTTTAAACTTTCACGATTATCTAGAAATTATTACTAGCAGGTACTAATCTACGGGCTATTCAGTATTTCCAGAATATGGAATATTAACGGAGAGAGGTTAAGAAAATAGAAGCACACCAGTCATTGATTTCCCCCGCCTATAACCATTTTCCTAAACATCTACTAATTAAGAATAATACAGAGCTTTGCGAAGCTACGAGTGCAATTGTGGGAGATAATTGGGAAGATTAAGCATTCAAACGTAGATCAGTGTTTCATTTGGTGGTCCGTGATATTAATTACTACATCTCCAAGTTTATCATACACCCGATCTTGCATTCTATAAGCTCTTTACTAATAATGGAGAGCGTGAAATGGAACCACTGCTATATTCAAGAAGCTTTGGACATAAATACGATGCGCCACTAATGGAAGAAAGTAGTTACTTTTTATCAAGTGTTGGCCCTTTACTTCTAGAAATGTCTCAAAATTATGCCAAGCATTTGAAAACCGCAAACGCAATTACCTACTTGTGGATAAAGAGTTAATTGCTTGTTTAGAGGAAACGTTTTACAGGGTTTCTTTGAATTAAGGACTAGGCAGGACTATTTCTGAACGATGGCAGAATTCATGTAATCGTTTGCATAACTTTTGTTGCTAGTTCAATGGTAATCTACTTAACATATATTTTCACATATTTGAGGATACTCAATAAGAGCATTCTAGAGAAGTCGTATGAATATTTTTGGCTTTGGAGACACAGTTGAATAAACAATTATATGATTGGGCAAGCGGAGCTGAAGATGTAGTGTCATCAATTTCCCGACATCATAGAGTCTACTGGCTGCGCCGTAGCCGAGTGGTTAGACCATTCGCTTCTCACCAAAGCGCCCCGGGTTCTATCCCAGACAACCGCATGTGGGATTCGTGACAGACGAAGCGGCGCTGGGGCGGGTTTTCTCCGAGTTCTCCGTTTCCCCCGCCGTCTCATTCCATCGGTGCTCCAACTTCATTCCATGTATCATCATTGTCACCACCTGCGGTGCCGTAGTTGTAAAAGCGGGCGTTAAGCACTACAAAAATCATATTCCACTGAAGTTCAAATATAATCTTTGAGGACCTTTGTATCTTTGAGTAACTATCCTTAGACGGTCCTTTCTTCATCAGTCTCAAAAGCCATGGGTAATAAATCCTATGGAGCGTGACATACTACTGTCAAGAAAGTCCTCTACGTAGAAATAATATTCTTGACATTACTTGTATTAGCTAATTTAAAATAATTTTCAAAGAACAAGCACTTGATCAGTTTTGGGTAAGGGTACTTTCCGAAAATAGGCGAAAAGGCACGGAAACACCCAATTCTACTGTTTCCTAAACAAATATGTAGAAATCATCTCGATGTTGAACATGATTTCTGCCTACTCGGTACTGAAATTACTAATTTCTTCAAATTTAACACATTCAGGTGCAATTTTGATCACAGATTAGTTGGACAAAGTTATAACAAAACACAGATTTTTGTTGTCCAAGGAAATAGTTGAAACTCGGGCGTCACGTGAAACGCCCCCACGTTGAAAATTTTAGGATATTAAGTGTTTAAATTATGCCTATTCTTCCTCAAAGTTTGTTATTTACAATTAAGAATTACATATTAACATTAACTATTTTCCCGAAAATAAATATTAATGTACGTTAAACTTTGAATTAAAGATGGGCCAGTTGCGCAGAGGAAGGATTGGGTCAGTTTTCTGAGACAGGCACGCTGGCAACTGATAACTTCTGGTCTAAGCAAATCAATGCAGCCGTACATAACACGCCTTGCACTTTAAATATGAAAATTAAACTATAATCAAAATAATATATATCTATATTAAACAAAATAAATAAAAAAAACTAAAAAAAACTTAGTAACCCATCAGGACAGATGGATATAAAAAAAAAATTAAAAATAAAAAAAAAATTTAAAAAAATTTACGTATGCTCATCCTGCCATCTCACGGCTCGGGTCTACACAGAATTATTAATTCCCTTCGAGAGATAGTGACAGCTCAAGTCCTGAGTTCGAGGGTCACCTCCACTTGAACTCGTCTGTCAGGCGAGTAAACACTTGTCAGAGCGGCGCGATGTAGCAGTATATCAGCGATAAAAAAAATTAAAAAAAAAAAAAAAAAAGAAAAAAAGAAAAAAAAAAAAAGAAAAAAAGAAAGAAAGAAAGAAACACAACACTAATTCAATTATTAAAAGCCTCAGTCCAAAGCTGTACTCGATATCCGCAAACGGCTGGACATATCTTCAAACAAAGTTCACTGGAAACTTGAAGGAATTTCAACAAAAAGTTCATCATTGCGCTATTTGCACTCAGCTGAGCACATTATTTAAATGTCACTTCGGCATTTAAATAATCGGAAAGCTAAATTCATTATTGGGTCGTCATTCTAAAATGTTTGGAGTTCTCCGTTAACATTTAAAAAAAGTAATTGTTTTCTTGAAATTTTTGGAATATTGGTATCGAGTAACTGCATCTCGTACTAAAGCAGATAGATATGGAAAGAGTATTCTGGGAAGAAAACAAAATCCCATGACATTTAGATTCTGATATGTACTGGTGTTAATTTCAAACTATGGCAGACATGTGCTGACTGACATCACTTGTCTAGCCGCTGAGCCTAGAATTCAATCCGCCTATTATTTCCGCCGAGGCGAATGGCTAGTGTCAGAAAAGTTGCCTAGTGAGTAAGGCGTTCAGCTTAAGAGAATCTTCCACGTCGCAGTAACATACGGCGGTCTGCACGGCGTGTCCTTTGAAAACAAATGCATTTTGTTTTGTCAATATCGAAAGCTGCAAGCGGGGCACTTGTTATGACCGCAAGTGTAAGGCAATATAAATGTGTGGTTCCCTTCTACGGAATGAATGGACGTTGGTAGGGTTATACAAGAAAGGTTAACATGTGTTGTTTATTTCACTTTAATTTCGCTTTTGTGTGTGGCGTTGCGAAGCACCTTGTTTCGTCTACGTTTTGTGAGTAATGGAATCATCGTGTTAGTACTCTTTGGAGTTAATGCCCTGCTTGCAAAGCAACTTCTCCGATACTCGAATAGGTACTACGTTATTTCAATGACCAAAACCAATAACGTCATGGCATATTTTGAAATGAACACTCAGTTCTGTATGCCATATGCTTATTACATAATAAATGTTGATAATTTAATTTCTTCCGAAGAAACTCGATACTGACGTTTCGACATTTCGAGGAAATCACTTTTTAAAAATATCTATTGATGTAAAAAACCCAAACATTGTAGGATCTGGATACAATTGTTGTTTCGCCCTTCTTGACCATTGAAATATCTAAATTCGAGTTTAAATGTGCGTGCGCAGGTGGGTGTGAATAGTGAGAGTAATTTTAAATCTTGATTTTCTATAATTTTGTTAGTCTTTTTCAGAAAATCAACATTTTCGAAAACTTTCCCAAGTAAAGAGTAGTTTGGGGTGTGGAAGCTTTTTGAAAATATGCATGTCGGATCCTTGGAAGACACTGAACTTAAATATTCGCTTAACCGAACTACGCTAACCGAAACGGCGGATGAGCGAAAAAGAAGGAAGGAATGAAAAAAATGTGATGTGCTCAAAATCGCGCTGGCAGAGTTGCTGCAATAATTATTGGCAATGTCATTTTATCCCAACCCTAAATCCCAAATACAAGTAGGTACTTGTATTGAATACAATTAATTCTCACCCCTTACCCTACATTCCAAGGAATACTGTACCTACTGTCATAACAAGTTGTAACTACTTGCACCCGTTTTCAATGCGGGGGTCTACAGTTATTTCAGAGTTGCTATTGGTAAATGTGGTTTATTTGTATTTAAGGTGTCAGTGAAAAGAACGCATGTTAAGAAGCACTGGACGGAAACTGGAAGCCGTTAGCGAAAGAGTGACAGCAGATGAAGGATTCAAAGCATTAGAACTAAGAAACACTACAAATTCGTATTCAAATCTTAACTGTAAATATTGACTTAGCCACAATCAACTACACAACACTTTTTGTTATTCAGTTGCCTTCCGTTTTCTAGAAGAAAGCAGTGATTTAACACCAACAGATTTAATGCTTATCAAACTGTGGCATTATTAACTGCTCACGAAAGTTACAAGAAGAAAGTGCAGACAAAATTACTGTAAATACTGTAATGCATATTTTAATTCTGTAGGTATACAGTAGTAGCCGTATTTTTTAACATTATTACATACTTTTGGAGCGGATTGTTTTCTTCCTTTCACCGCTTAAAGTCGCAACGACTTTATTTTGGTTGTGGGGTTCTACTATACCAAGTTTGGTATTTATGTGGTGTTTCGTTTTTTATTTACACTGTAGACAGACATACAGACACACACGGACCTTTTTCTAAAGGTGCTT
This sequence comes from Tenodera sinensis, assembly GCA_030765045.1. Taxonomy (NCBI): domain Eukaryota; kingdom Metazoa; phylum Arthropoda; class Insecta; order Mantodea; family Mantidae; genus Tenodera; species Tenodera sinensis. Next base: position 195,733,696 of record CM060964.1, on the reverse strand, counting down.
TGGGGGAGTGTTCTGGGGGCCGCAAAACTTATGTTCAGTAAAACCTCGACATCGAATTTTTAGGTGAACTACAATATATATCTACTTCCTACTTACTATACATTCTTTGCAGAGAAGGTAAAAACGATCACGTAAAATGCAGGAAACCAAATGTTGTGGTATAAAGTTCAGCTTGAGAATAGATTTGGCGTAGAGAAGAGCTGTTGAGCTATTCTACTGATGTTTACTTTATCTACCATGCAGGCTCATTATACTGTATTTTGCAAAACATGATGATCCTACTCACTGCTTTGACAAAGGTGGCATTACTGTGAGGCATGAGTTCACATGGGCTATGGTTCAAAAGTATAAAGGAACCACAGGACAGCTACGTTGATTCTCACCCTGTTAATGAGGGTTGTCTTTTGTTTGCTAATGCTTATTAACTAACAGTAGGTGAAGTGCTTCTCCTTTAGAGGCCATTATGATTTGAAAAATCTATAGGTAGAAAAATGCGTATTTTGAGGCACCTTGAGTCTAGAAGAGCATTTTTAGAAAAAGGTCAGGTGTGTATGTGTCTGTGTGTGTGTGTGCGCGCGCGCGTGTGTATGAGTGTGAGTTTGTGTGTGTGTGTGTGTGTGTGTGTGTGTGTGTGTGTGTGTGTGTGTGTGTGTGTGTAAACGGTATAACTTAAAAACGAAAAATTGTATAAATACCAAACATGGTATGTAAATGCAGTACTGCAACAAATGAGAATACCAGTTACTGTTAAATCCACTTTATTGGTCATTTAAGCGCTTAGCATAGCGCAAACGTCACATTTGAGAGACTTGCAAGCACAAAACAATTGAATTGCACTCGTCACTACCCACTGCACTCGACTGAACTCTCACTGTCTCTTTCTATTGAAGAACTCTCCATTCTTAGTTCAATTCAGTTCAACGGGCGAAGATAGGCTCCTTATTCTATAGGGCCCGAACACAAAGTGAACATTCTGGAAGACGAACGCGTTAGAAACGGCCCCAGCGAATCTTCAGGAGCAGAAAGACGGCACTCAATGGCTATTGTTGAACCAAGAGATCCGGCCATTAGTGGCAAGTAGCCGGCCGGGTTGGTAAGCGCTGAGTCCTTCATGACAGGTAATTAGCTTCACGGCCGCGACGACAGTACTTTCCTTCCAAAAATGCGACACGAAGATATTCAAGAAAATCACAAACCTCCTATTATATGGAAAACTTTTTGAAAGGTTTTATTTTTAAAAATGCCTCTAAAAGATTTTGATTAAAATACCGTAGCTATTTTCTCATTTCCGATATATCCGTTATTAATGGCTCGATTTGTGCAATATTTTGTGAAACTCATCATGTCCTGCTGATTTTCAGTCCTTTCTCGTGATTTCTTGTACACTTTTAAGGACAACAGATAGGAAAATTAAGGACAATTCTCAAATAAGTGACTGGCTATTCCCTTTGCATGAGTAACGAAATGTTATTGTTGTTGTAGTGTTTAACGCCCGCTTTTACTACTACGGCACCGCAGGCGGTGACACTGATGACACTTGGAATGAAGATGGAGCACCGGTGGAATGAGATGGCGGGGGAAACCGGAGCACCCGGAGAAAACCCGCCCTGACGCCGCTTCGTCCACCACGAATACCACATGCGGGTCCCTGGGATTGAACCCGGGCCGCCTAGGTGGTAGGCGAGCGCGCTAACCACTCGGCCACGGCGCCGCCAACGAAATGTTAATGAAGCAATTTCTGGAAAGGTTTGCCTAGATTAAAACGAAAAATAAGCTTTCATAACAATAATTTGTATATCCATAATACATGCTAGAGGGTAGGAAAGGTCATGTGAATGTAACACATAACATTTTTTTTTGTATAAAAAGCTGAGAAGTGATGAAATTAAGGGGAAAGAGAAAGAAAGGAACACAAGCAGTGATATGCACTACTGATAAAATGTGAGCTGAGACGCCAGGCGACGCTCATTTTAAAGTTTGATCGTGCATAGGGGAGGGGACAGGGCCTATAAAACAAGCAGATAAGGCGGACTCATAAATTCTAATCAAGGAGCATAATGCCATAATCCCCTCCTTCCTCAGGCGGTGTTATAATTTGGTTGGTTCGGGGAACAAAGGAAGGCAACCTTCCTCGCTTGGCTTGGCATGATGGCGTGTGTCGGCCGACCGGTCTCTCTGTGTATGGGTGAAAATCCTTCTAATTTGCCAGACGTTATGATCATTTTGTTGCTGCAGCGTCTGGAAATGCATGCAGCTGATTGGTTGCTTTCGTAATGAAATATGTATACGCTAACAAACTTCACTTTGATGTGCCTACAATGTTATTAAGCCCTTTAAAACATTGAGTGTTTTTATGCTACATGCATGCATACTTACATACATACATACATGAGTACGCGTTCGGCAATAAAAATGGCAATAACGCCAACACATAAATGTGCCTTTTTTCTTTCTTTTTGGGTGATGCACTTGCCTTAGTATCATTACTGTGTTATATCCAGCTTTAATTTACGAGATGCTTCTCAGAATTTAAATTTTATGTCTTTGGAATTATTTATGCGTCGCCACGCATTTCGTTTAATTTTCAGTGCCCGCATAGCTGTTTCATGTCATAGATAATCAGTAGTCATAAATTTTCCATTAAAAGCGTCTATTCTCTTTTATTACAATGTAAGGTTTGTTGAGATACCGTGATTTCTTACAGAACTTTTTAAAAAGGTATGTTTTGGCAAGCTTTGTTTTTAAATTATTTTTGTTCCTCCGCTTGTTTAGCTCCCTTCTTTTGATTAATAAGCTCATTTATTACTTTTATCAATGTAGAGAAAGTACTTACATTCAGGCTATATTATACCTATTCACCAATCGAATCTAAGAGTGGTTCAGTTTTAAGCAATCATGGCCATTTGTCGCTGAAACTGTGTGAATTTATGGGATTGATGTACAAACTAAAAGAAATTAATATGAAACATACATTAAGCACATTAAATTAAATAGCACATTATTTATAGAATTCTATTTAGAAGTAGTTATAGCAAATAAAGTCTGTTTTCATATCTGTCCATAATTTATTTCGTGTTACAGTTAAGATGCAAATCAAATTGTAATTCTTGCATTTGTAAGGTCACCTTTTACTTATATAGTTCATATTAGCAACATCAACTTTAGGAATAAATTCTTGGTACTTTCTCACTTATCAGACATTAGGCTTAGAATTGATTTTACATTCAAACACACTCCATCGTATTCATTCTTCCTGACTCTGTGGCGGGTAGAACATTTGCCTTATTAAAGAAAATGTTACCTCATTCCAGCCGGTAATCGAACCTAGAGATTGAGGAGAAGACAATGTGATAACCATCGAGGCAATCATCAAAACCGTTCATGAGTTGATATAGAGAATATACCGGGTGAACCAGCCGCTCCTCGAAAACCTCCACGGCAAAAGGTTACAAGCCGTGGCAAGGAGAGCATTTTCAACTATATTAAACGAAATAATATTGTGTATATGTGTGTATGAGTGTGTGCGTATGAGTGTGTGTATGAGTATGTGTGTATGAGTGTGTGGTATGAGTGTGTGTATGAGTGTGTGTATGAGTGTGTGGTATGAGTGTGTGTGTGAGTGTATGTATATGAGTGTGTGTATGAGTGTGTGTGTGAGTGTATGTTTATGAGTGTGTGTATGAGTGTGTGGTATGAGTGTGTGTGTATGTGTGTGTATGAGTGTGTGTATGAGTGTGTGTATGAGTGTGTGTATGAGTGTGTGGTTTGAGTGTATGTGTATGAGTGTGTGTATGAGTGTGTGTGTATGAGTGTGTGTGCATGAGTGTGTGTGAGTGTATGATTATGAGTGTGTGTATGAGTGTGTGTGTATGAGTGTGTGTATGAGTGTGTGTGAGTGTATGTTTATGAGTGTGTGTATGAGCATGTGGTATGAGTGTGTGTGTATGAGTGTGTGTATGAGTGTGTGTGTATGAGTGTGTGGTATGAGTGTATGTGTATGAGTGTGTGGTATGAGTGTGTGTATGAGTGTGTGTGTATGAGTGTGTGTATGAGTGTGTGGTATGAGTGTGTATGAGTGTGTGTGTGAGTGTATGTGTATGAGTGTGGTATGAGTGTGTGGTATGAGTGTGTGGTATGAGTGTGTGGTATGAGTGTGTGTATGATTGTGTGTATGTGTATGAGTGTGTGGTATGAGTGTGTTTGTGAGTGTGGGTATGAGTGTGTGTATGAGTGTGTGTGTATGAGTGTATGTGTATGAGTGTGTGCTATGAGTGTGTGTGTATGAGTGTGTGTGTATGAGTGTGTGTGAGTGTATGTATGAGTGTGTGTGAGTGTATGAGTGTGTGTGAGTATGTGTGTATGAGTGTGTGGTATGAGTGTGTGTGTGAGTGTGTGTATGAGTGTGTGTGAGTGTGTGTATGAGTGTGTGTGAGTGTATGTGAGTGTGTGTGAGTGTATGTGTATGAGTGTGTGGTATGAGTGTGTGTGTGAGAGTGTGTGTGTATGAGTGTGTGGTATGAGTATGTGTATGAGTGTGTGGTATGAGTGTGTGTGAGTGTATATGTATGAGTGTGGTAAGAGTGTGTGTGTATGAGTGTGTGTGTATGAGTGTGTGTATGAGTGTGTATATGAGTGTGTATGAGTGTGTGTGTGTATGAGTGTGTGTATGAGTGTGTGTATGTGACTGTGTGTGTGAGTGTGTGTGAGTCTGTGTGAGTCTGTGTGAGTTTGTGAAAGTATGTGTTTGAGTATGTGAGTTTGTGTGTTAGTGTGTGTGTGTGAGTGTTTGTATGTGTGAGTGTGTGACAGTATGTGTGTGAGTATGTGTGAGTTTGTGTGTGTGTGTGAGTGTGTGTGATTTTGAAAGATACAGTGCAAAGATATACTAACAGTAAACGAGTGAACATCAATTTCATGAACAAATATTGTGGCAAGGTCAAAAGCCGCCAATCTCGATATTTAAGCCGGCATATAAATAGCTAAATAAATAAATAAATAAGTAGGTAGGTGCAGGCAGGCAGGCAGGCAGGGAGGGAGGCAGTCAGGCAGTCAGGCAGTCAGGCAGTCAGGCAGTCAGGCAGTCAGGCAGTCAGGCAGTCAGGCAGTCAGGCAGTCAGGCAGTCAGGCAGTCAGGCAGTCAGGCAGTCAGGCAGTCAGGCAGTCAGGCAGTCAGGCAGTCAGGCAGTCAGGCAGTCAGGCAGTCAGGCAGTCAGGCAGTCAGGCAGTCAGGCAGTCAGGCAGTCAGGCAGTCAGGCAGTCAGGCAGTCAGGCAGTCAGGCAGTCAGGCAGTCAGGCAGTCAGGCAGTCAGGCAGTCAGGCAGTCAGGCAGTCAGGCAGTCAGGCAGTCAGGCAGTCAGGCAGTCAGGCAGTCAGGCAGTCAGGCAGTCAGGCAGTCAGGCAGTCAGGCAGTCAGGCAGTCAGGCAGTCAGGCAGTCAGGCAGTCAGGCAGTCAGGCAGTCAGGCAGTCAGGCAGTCAGGCAGTCAGGCAGTCAGGCAGTCAGGCAGTCAGGCAGTCAGGCAGTCAGGCAGTCAGGCA